>MU187946.1:28093-68446 GCA_016904865.1 Pissodes strobi | reverse complement strand
GCGCAAATAAGACCGTGCTTAGAATATTGCTCACATATCTGGGGTGCCGCACCAAAGCACACCCTAAAGCTGCTGGATTCCATACAGAATAGAGCAGTGCGTCTCGTCGGCGACCCGGAGTTGACCCGGAATCTAGATAGTCTGGAACACCGCAGACATGTAGCCGAGATATCTCTGTTTTACAGATACTTTCACGGCAGATGTTCCCAGGATTTGGCCCGCCTCATCCCGCCCCTGGCAGCTCCTGTCAGACAGTCACGACAGACGGCAAGAGCGCACCAGTTCGTCGTACAACTAGAAACTCCTAGAACATCGCTTTACAAGAACTCCTTTGTCTGGCGCACTGCATCACTGTGGAACTCACTCCCAGAACATCTGTTTCCCACTAATTACAACTTACAAATATTCAAGAGCCGTGTCAATCAACATCTTCGCACACACACCGCTCGTTGAGCGCCATAGGGTCTCCCTTTAGTGTGTGTGCCACTGCCATAAAAAAAGCAGAGCTCACATGGCCACAGAGATGCCTTACTCTCATCTGTTTTGCAGTTCCTGCAATTCATATCGGCGTTTAGTTTATTCCATATCGCAAAACATAAACTGTAGAGCAAATTACAAACTCCGGTCCTGTCCCCCGAGGTTTCTGGGCTTAATTATGTTCTTAGGAAAATCACCGTACACAATCTGGCAACACCGATCAACAAGCCGGCCTCATCGGGAGATGTTGTTACTGTTGTTTTAAGTCTTTCAGGTTTCCACTGAGGACGCTATCAATCACGCACAGTTAAGGGAGTTTAATTATTCCAATATCACTGATTTTACCATTAAAGTTTCACCAATATCAGGATTATTATGAAAAATACACACACGAACGTAAACAATCAATGCACGCTGTTGCCGCAGAATACCTCTCCACATATGTAAATGTGAGACTAAACAAAGAAATAATAATAATAATAATAATAATAATAATAATAATAATAATAATAATAATAAAAATAATGTCTTTATTTATACATTACAAAAAAAATATCAGATTTAGAAAATAATAATCTTACATTGATTAAATTCCTGTAATATAAAAAACGCGAAATTCAGTAGTAGACCTTCCGTGATGGATGGTCTACTTTGCTCTACTCAACCGCAATAGAGTCTAATTAAATAAAGTTTTTCAGTATGGCGTAGTATACTAATAGATTTAATACAATAAAATAATTCTCAATGTTATAGGCAATTACATAACTATGAACTGTAATATAATTTACAGGTATAATTTGCTTGCAGCATAAAAAAAATTACAATAAGTCTCTTGTTTTTATGTGCTATTTTGTATCTTATTCAAAAAATGACGACCAAATTTTTTAGGATCCATTGATTTTAAGGCATTTGGAAGAGAATTGAATGTATTTGCTATTCTATATGTAAAACTTCTTTCAAAAAGCGTTGTTTTATGCATAGGTGGTGTTAGTAAGTCTCTAGAGCGAATATGTACATGTTCACATTGGAACGAAATATATTTTTTTACACAAATAAATGGGAGTTTTAAAGGAGGTAATTCTGTGATAGAAACAGACTGAATGAGCCTTTCTCCTGCTCTCCATACTCAACCATTTTGCCTCATTTAATTTATAAGAAATTCTTTCATACCTACGAATTCCGTAAATAAGCCGTAGGCAAGAATTTTGCACTTTTTGAATTCTGTTTAAACAGTTACCGTAAACAACATCTGCATGGTTGGATATAGAGAGCACAAGCGAGTCGCACAACATCCTCCTTAGTTTCACTGACAAATCATGACGACTAGAGTAAAGCAATTTTAATCTAACGTAAGCGCGCTGTATGCAATTTGAGACATGTTGCTCGAATCTTAGAGAACTGTCAAAGACAAGACCAAGATTGCGCGCATTATCCTTAATATCCAGCGCAATCCCGTCTATCCTTATGTTAATATGATTTTTTATATTACTGATATCATTTTTTGGACCGAAAAGCATTAAGCAACACTTTTTAGGATTTAAGATTAAAGAATGCTTTAAAGAAGTAGATTTTATACTTTCCAAGTCATCATTTAATTTTTGGCAAGATTCAAAAAACTTTCTTGTTTAAAAGAAATATATAGTTGAGTATCATCCGCGTAATACTGATCACTACAGTTTTTAACCACGGTGTGAATATTGGAAGTGTAAATGGCATACAGCAAGGGACTTATAATTGATCCCTGGGGTACGCCATTGGTAACAGGTAGCTCCGCGGACATGGCATCTCCGACTTTAACACACTGAGATCTAACGGATAGAAAATTATTAAAGCCTATACAGCACTGTCAGTTAAGCTTATGTAGTGTAGAATTGAGAGAAGAACTTTATGACTTAAAGTATCAAAGGCTTTTGAAAAATCTAGCAACGCCAATATCGTAACCTTACCGGCATCACCAGCCCTAAAAATGTCATCACTAACGTTGGCCAAAGCGGTAGAGCACCCGTGATTGCGTCGAAAACCCGATTGTGTTTCCGGTAGAACCTGGTTTCTCTCAACATGCTCGGTAAGTTGTTTATTTATGATTTTTTCCAAAACCTTGGACAGACAGGGCAGGGCACTTATTGGTCTTAAATCTTTAAATTCTTGAGGACCACCTGTTTTTGGTAAAGGCGTTACCAAAGCTTTCTTCCAGTCATCTGGATAAACCGAGTTGTCCAAACAAAAATTAATCATATGTATCAGATATGGAAGAATAAATGGACAACAAAGATTTGTAATACGTATGTTTAGGCCCTCAGTTCCCAAAGCATGTGATTTGATTTGAGAAATAACATTCAAGACATCTATTTCCGAGACACTGGAAAATTCAAGAAATGATTGTACTGTATCTTTAATATTCCTTGTGTAATATTCAATAAGATCCCCCGAGTCAGCCGCAGCTTGAGGTACTGAGTTTCTAAAGAAGTTGTTGATTTCATCTGGTTTTTTTAAGGATTCAGGTATTTCGGTTTTATTTTTTTGGATTCCGCCGCAATATTTTTTTAACTCACACCACACATTTTTTGTTTCGGAAAACTTAGCATTAAGAAAGGCTTTCTTTTCATTTTTAATGGTTACTGTTGTTACATTGCGAAGCGATCTATAATATTCCTTATTTGCATCCGTTTTGTTTTTTTTTGTACCGACTCAGTGCCTTATTTCTAAGTTTAATCCGGTCCCTGACATTCTCCAGCCACGGTTGATGATTTTTTGTGATTCTTACTTTTTTGAATGGAGCGTCCATGTCTAGCGGTTTTCGTTAATAAATTTAATTTTGTCGTTGATGTCGTGGATGTCGAAAATGTTACGCCACGGAATTGATTGCAAGTCGTGTGTAAACTGTTGCAGGTCTATGTTTTTTATACCCCTAAATTCCAAATACTTAATTTGTTTTTTATCTGCTGGCACCGAAAATTCACAAAAAATAAATTCGTGATCCGATAAACGTGGTCCTGGCAAAGTGTCACTGTTTATTAATAGAAGGTCATTTGATATCAGTAAAAGATCAATAAGGGTACACGATCTGTCAGTAATTCGGGTTGGACTAGCAATTGTTTGAGACAGACCCACACTCTCCAACAATAAATTAAAATCTATGACATCATTTGAGAACAGGTTCATATAATCTATGTTAAAATCACCTTCACAACAAAGTTTATCGCATAGAGGGGTTATCGATGTTAAAACATTATCAAAATTCATTATAAAGTCTGAATATTAATGTCTGTAAACACTTCCAAAAATAAAACTGATTTTTTGGTAAAAATAGCTTTACCCAAACTTGCTCAAAATGTTCATTTGTTGTGAATTCATTTTTAACCACTGTATACTTATAACAATTTTTAATATACACACCTACACTACCACCCCTTCTTGCCCTATCCTGCCTAACAAAATCATATCCCTCAATCCTATCATCATTGGTAGCCACGCCACACCTCTATGTAACCATGTCTCAGACACTCCAACGATGTCAAAACTTTGGGCTACTATAAACTGTCTAAGATCGTCCAAACTAGGAACAAGAGAACGTATGTTTATATGCGCAAATTTAATATTATGATTAAACATTGTTTTTACAATCCATAACTAGAACACACTAGTCATAATGCTTTAAACATTTTTGTTATGCTATTTAGACCTATAAAAACAAAATATGCTGATACTTTTAACCAATCAAAAGTCTATTACGATTTCGCAACAGCAGAAAAAGTAAGATAGATAAAAATTTAAAAAAAAAAAATAAGTAAAGAAAATTCCAATTACCCAAAACAAGTTAAAGCAAGAATGAATTAAGTCCATATCCAACATCACCGTTTGACAATGAGGGCATGCAAAAAACCGCAAAATCAAAATTGTATAATATGATGGAGCCTGTCAATATTGAACTCAATGAAGATAATGTAACCTACGTCATCGGTGGTGGATTTTTGCTACATCGTGTCGTACACTCTGGATAGATACATATTTGCAAAGGCATCTTGGTTCTAATATAATTGTTATATTTGACGAATACTCAGACAACTCTAGAAATATAAAAGCAATTGTAGAACTCTTTTACTTATTTGAATAATACTCCAGGTAATATTTGAGTTCTGTATTCACATTAATTATTACTTATAAGTCTCGCTATGATTATCATTATATTACGTTGTATAATGCGGCTTATACTAACTGATACCGATTGTTCCTCAGTATTTTAATCTCCTATATATATCGAGTTGATGTAGGTTCAAGACTTGTATATATTATTATAATAACAGGTCGTCAAGGTTAGGTCATCCTTGTTGTCGGCGTTTGATAGCGCATTCATTGAATTAAAACAATAATATTACGTGTACCAGATAATATAAATAACCTTCGCTTAAACCTCGACCCGGACGGATTACCTTCACTGGTCTAATTTCTGAAATATGGAGTGTTTTCTTGATACCCTACACAATGGAGCAATTAAGACGAAGCACTACAAGTCAACATCTTATGAAGTTCGCTTTGATGCAACAACGATTGTGCCAGTCACCCAAGAAAAGTTCTTATCAAAACGATTCAACAAAAGGAATTTTATTGAAATGCTTATTGAACATCTACAAGCTGCCAACATCGCTACAAAACAAGCCAAGGTTGATGCAGATGTTCTAATCATCGAAACAGCCATGGAAGTATCGGAAAAAGAAAGAACCGCCGTCATCATTGGAGAAAACATTGATTTGGTTGTTCTCTTAATGGGACGAACTCAGTCACATTACCGACAAATTTTCTTAAAGAAAATTGGCAAAGGGACTACATCAACACGAATTTATTCGTCTAAAAGTCTCGACAAATATCGTCTTTGCAAAGAACATAATTTGTTTTTGCATGCCCTCACTGGATGCGACACTACATCGGCACCATTCAACAAAGGAAAACTTCAGGTTATGACAATGTTTGAGAAACATCCCGATTTGACTCACTCGGCTCAAGTATTTCAGAACGGAAAGCGTTTTCTGTTAGCTATGTATGGTGCTCCAAAAGATGAAGTGAACCTTGACAAATTTAGATACACCTATATAATTCATTAAGGCTGCACGACTTAATAAACCTTTAATTGTCATCCCTTCCACCTACCAGTGAAGCAGCTCGACAGCATATTTATCGGGTCTACTACCAAGTACAGATTTGGCTAGGGAAAATCTACAACCCGAAGAATGGGGTTGGGATTTAAAAAACGACATATTACCGCCGAAAACAACACTACTGCCACCACCTGCTCCAGACGAACTATTAAATACAATATCCCGTAATTGTAACGAGGATGCGCAGTACGGGTGTCGAAAAGTCGGGCTGCCATGCTCCAAAGTTTGTGGTCGGTGTCACGGACAGACACGCCTGAACCCAACAGAGTCGCAAAACATCGAAGACTTTAGTGACCTTGAGCCTGAAGAGGTTGTACCAACAGACAGAGAACCAACAGATATAGAGGAAGCATCTGACGAAGATAATGTATTGATGGAGGTGCTAGTGGAACCTGACGAAGACGAGGAGGAAGGTAAGGAAACATATAAGGCGCGTAGCGCCAGGTGCAAAAAAATGATACATTAATGTTAAAAAACTTTTCCTAAGATCGAAAACATGGATTAGGCCTACTGGGGATACCATGTCAAAAAAACGCGCCTTGCATTCTACTTCAAAAGTGGTGTGGAAAAGAATGTATTTTTTGTTATTAATAATTTATTATATATGTTTTATTAATAAACAAATTTTTAACGACTTTAATAATGGGAATTTAATTTTCCAGTCTAACAGATTAATGAAAATGCTTTTATATTTATAGGTCTGCAGTATAATACAGTATTACCTATTACAAATGCGCGCTCCCGCTTTATCATGCTATATCTCGAAAACGGTTCTTTGTACGAAAAAATGTATATGAACAATTTTGTAGAGAATACTATTTTACGTAAGTTTTGTTACTACGTCAGATGCACTGGAAGCGAGATTTTCGCGAAAAAACGATTTTCATGACCTTTGACTTTCGATATTTCAAGACGCACAAGAGTAGGCATATGAGATTTTTTGTGCTTCATTGGAACATCAAAACGAAGGCCTCTGCAAAAATTCAGCTTGTTCGGCCTCATTCCGCAGAGGAAGTTTTATTTCTCTGGAGTAATGGTTCCCTTTCAAATCAGGCCAGCAATCTGTTTAATAACTTGCTAAATGGATTCTACAACCCATAACTTGTCTCTACTTAACTTTAAGAAACATCCGAACCAGCGAATATTAACTACGATAAGAAGATTCACTCTCCGCGGCGGCACGTCAACGGTATGGCTCCTTCCCCGCGCGAAAACTAGCATGATACTGGCATGTGACCTTTGGACCCGGCGCACACTGGTCGAATTTCTAGGAAAGCTGGCCATAATAAGGTTTGCCAGAAATAAGACATAAAAGTTATTAAGTATTACACGTTTAATATATCGTGTTTTAGAAAATAATTGTTGAATTTTTTGCCCATCATCTATATTTATATATAGGGAATATCAATTATCACTAACGATAAAACTCATATATAAAATCATTTGTATGTTCTTAAATCGTTTTAAAAAATGATTTTGAAAATTAAGCGCTCCTTCGTTGTAAAAAAAGGGTTTTAAATTTTTAATTCGATGATCCAAATTTTGTTTTTGCAACGGTTAATTCAGGAGTCTCACGAGCAAAATGAATGTTAAGCGGACGACAGAAACGCGTTGATGAGAGCCTGCAATTTTGCCATACATGTATTTCAGAGTTATCGCTATTTTTAAAAATTAATCTAATAGGGACGAAACTAGAAAAAATATAGGAACATCAGTGCAGCTGTTGTTCAAAAACACTTGCTTATATTCTGACTTTTCCAAGGTAATATCAAAGCCATATTTACAAATTAAAACTAAATTATAAATTTTTATCTGCTGATTCAGCCAAAGTATTTATTACCTCTTTTTATAATAACATCAGTCTTGCATCAGCAATAATGATTCTACCGAAATTTCAGCTTCAGTTTTACTTACTACAATATTAGGGGTGGGCGACAATAATCGATTATTCGATTCACTTTTAAGAAATTACCGATTAATCGACTTATCGATTAATATTTCAGAAAATATCGATAATCGATTATTTCGATTAATCGATTACTCAGTTATTTGCTAAAATATTAAGCGTTTAATCGATTATTCAATTTCTTGCCCACCCGTACCAATGACTTTACAACAGATATAGCTTTTAAAATGCCAATTTAATAATGCGTTGGGTTAAGGATAATTTAAATGACATTTGAAAATACCAATCTGTCAAATTCACGTCCGTCACATTTTAAAAATACGAAAAAGAAAGTTCGTGGCTTTAGCGGACATTATTTACCAGATGCGAGGTCAGTTCACTACTATGGTCTCCAAAAATTATGGAAAGCCTTCTGCCTCGAACCAGGTGCAATTTCTACGAACAACATCTTACCGCTGCGTCCCGTCAAGAACGGTTCATAAGACGCAGGCAAAGCAATTTCCATCATCTCTGTCATATGGCTGCATCGACCTGACGAGATCCATACAGATTGAAACGCGTCGTCGATTTTGCCGACAGAGATGGTGGAAATTGCTTATGGTTCACACACTTTGGCTTTCCATAATTTTTGGAGACCATAGTAGTGAATTGAACTCGCATCTGGTAAATAATGTCCCCTAAAGCCACGAACTTTCTTTTTCGTATTTGAAAATACTTTAAGTACAACATATGAAGCAAAAAAAAACAGAGAAACGAAAATGCTTGAACAAGACAGCAGCAGGGAATACTGCGCACGTTACAAATTTAGCCAATAAGGGATCCTCATTTCGACGCGCCATTTTCTGATAATCTGGCTTCAGTTGTTGCACAATTATGTATAACACCAACACATAACCTCAACGGAGTGTTAGCACGTTAGCAGTATAGTAGATAGTCTTTATCTTTTTATTATGTATTTGGGCAATACTATATGATAAGAAGGATCACTCTTCGCGGCGACATGTCAACGGTGTGTCTCCTTCCCCGCGCGAACACTAGCAGAATATTGGCAGGCCTTGATACAAATGCAACAATCATGTTGGCAGGCGACCTTTGACGCGGCGGCCACAGACCAGCTCATCATTTTGTCAGATTTTTTTCACGCCTAAATTCTATAGTCGAGTCAATATTCGATATAAGATAATATCGCTGTTTTTTAGTTGTGTTGTATTACAAAATAGGAATGAAATATACAGTAAAAATATTATGCGAAACCTTTAACCAATTTTAAAATCACCCAAAACGCCAAAATTTAACTAAATATTAAAAGATAGGGCCAATTCGAGCAACATTTTCTTCTTGATGTCTTTTGTCAGAATATTAGTATTCAGAAATATGGTGTAATCATTAACACAAAGTCAAAATCTTTTAAATATTAGTTATTACATACCTTGAGTATTGTTATCAATAATAACTAATTAAAAACGGTAACAGATTTTTGAAACAGCCAGTTGAATACAAACTTTATCAAAATATTTATTTGGTGATAATAATAAAAAAACCATAACGTAAGTTTGACAGGGCGCTGCAAACATTTCAGAAGATATCAATTGAGTTTTTCCGAAGCCAAATAGAGTATTAGAGTGCTATAAATAATTTCGTCATAAATTTGATAAAATATACCGCAAACGAAAATATCGTTTATGGTCAGCTTTTATTTAAATTCAACCTGTGTGAGGCGAAGTTCGTCGATCGTTACCAGGCAACGAAGAAAATAAACGATGATTCCTTTGTAGCGCTCTCTTGCCATTGAGTGGACCTTCTTGTCGTAGTTAATATTCGCTGTCCGAACGTAGGTATATTTGCTGTCAATCTATTGGAATAATTTATCACTTTTTACCGTTCTAAGGTATGGCTCGCCTCCCCTACATTCTTGCTGCCATATTTTAGAAAATATAGGTAAAAACAGAAGTTTAAATGAAATGAAATATCTAATATTTTAGCATTCTAATGAGTAAGTATGTCATGTTGACCATCCACTTCTCACATTTGATATGAATTTAATATTCTTATGCCCACGGATAAGATTATAAGACTTAAATAGTCTACGAAAAATGTTTATTAGAAAAATAAGAGTTTTTAAAATACTATACATACTTCACCTTTCAAAAAATTAACTGTGTATGTAAGTGGTAATTTATTCATAATTAATTTAATATAATAACAAAATGAACAGTGCCGATTTGAGCTAAGGCGTTTTAATTTATTTCATGCAAAAGTTCTTTTGAATGACACTTTTAAAGAATGATTACTCAGCAGCGAAACATTTCCGAACACATACTCACAGAACCCACCAATGCATCACTTTATGCCATTTCTATTCGAATCACCCAGAGTATTAAAAAATTAATAATCCTATAGATAATCTTTGCGCATTTTTATTGAAAGAACGCGGCCATCTTTTATACTGTAAAGTACGTTATTTATCTACGATTAAAGACATTAAGTCGATTATTGTAATGCGAGGTAAGTCGTCAAGGTGTGGCCTTAATGGTATTAGGGTTATCAGGAGTTCCCTTTGATTAGTTGGCCATAAATGTATATTCAAAACGATCCGGGCATTAATGGTCAGAAGCCATACAATCTGCTTTGTAAACTAATGGAATCTTTAAATTTAATAATAACATAACTATTCATCTAACTAAATTCATCTTGAATGTGATACTGAAGTCTTCTTAATAATTATTATGCCGTTGTGTTAAACTCGATGTGATTTCCAGGCGAGCCGCCAAAAAATAGAAACATAAAAATTATCTCCTAAAAGCATATTATTGGTAACCGCTGAGATATAGAGAGTGATAAAAATTTAGAACAAATAATCTTTCGGCATTATTTGGCTTCTACTTATTTTTTCGATTGTATATTAGTAAAGGCCAGGAAAAGCAGCATAAGAACAGTTTTTTACATTTAATCTAGCTCCAAGGCAAAGAAATTAATTCAAGCTAATGTGAAACACTATAGAGGGTGCTCCTTAATGGCATGCTAATATTTAAGGAGGTGATTCTTGGACCCATTTTAAGAAAATAACGTCATATGAACCTATGTCCTAAACGTCTTAACTTTCGAGATAGAGGGTGGTAAAGTTTTCAGAGAAAAATGCATTTTGTATAATAACATCTTCTATGCGTCAAGACGCATTTTCTGATGGACAAACAAATTGATTATTTCTACCAATGGCGTCCGTACGGGTTTTGTAATGAATATTTTTGAATAAAAAAATGGTACGCCACTGCTTTTTCTTAAAGTAAAAATTATTTTGGAAATTATCATCTATTTTTGTGCAAATTTGGTCTCTTGATTCTCTTTCGTCCGACGCATGGTTTTCGTTTAAAAAATCAAAATCGTGGTTGTGCAAGCTGAAATCCTACAGTAAAATCAGTTACTTATTTCTAAATTAATTAACAATTATTGATATTAAACGAAGTCAATAGCTTATAACATTTCTACTCTTCTCTTTTATTTTCGAATTTTAAAATTGCTGTTTTGATTTTAATTGAAATTATTTGAATAAATAAAAGTAAGAATTAAACGTTGTCGCTGCTCAGATACGTCTTATTGCGGTGGCACTAGGGGTGTGAGTTCGAATTCTAAAAATTCAATTAAATGTGGGCGCCAGATCTAAAGTAGACCGAAAGATAAGAAAAGATAAGATAAATTGTCAGATTGCATTATCCATAATAAGACACCAATGTAAGGAAAGTAAACGCAAGAAATAAAAGATATGCTTTCCCTCAAAAATTTTAATAATAATCTTTGACTCTACTGAGTATCTTTTCAAAATTACATCTTAATTCCAACCACCAATTACGCTTGGCATAGGTAAGATAGAATAAGCAATACTTAACAAGACTGATCCTAGATTACAATATAATGAGATCGTAGTATATGAAATTTTCTTTACGACCCTAATTAAAATTAATGGTTCTGATAAGAGCATAGCCCATAAGTTACGATCAGCCCATTAATAAGTCAAAATATTTCATTACATAATCCCAAAGTAATAATAATCAAAATGTTTTATCAATAATTAACAATCTGTAAGTATAGGTAAGATAAAATAAGCAATACTTATCAAGAATTTCAATTACCTATGATATTGAGAAAATCTGTCAAAATCGGGAAATAATTGTAGAATCTATCAGACGTCTCTGAGAGAAATTCAATTTATATCAATTTTAAGCCTTAGCCTTGAAATATTTAAATATAGCTAAATAATATCACTACTTGTTATGTTGTAACTAGAGTAAAGATAATTAAGAAATAATAGTTTACAAAAATTTACAAATGGAAATTCCAAGATTAATACTGAGTATGTACCTGAGTATTCAATCTCTGTGATACATAGTAGGTACTCACGAAAGATAATTATTTTGATTGATCAGATCAAAATCAAAGTTATGAAGCATAAAGCTAAAGATAGTTATATAATCTCGTGTTGAGATACGGTATGATAGATTTACAATCAGATAAATGTACAAGAATGTTAGCTTCGTAATTACGAAGCTTATAATTAAAGATATATAATCTCGTTTTGAGATATGGTAGAATAAATTTACAATATGATAAATGCACAAGATTTGATTGATAAGATCAAAATCCAAGATACGAGGCTTAAAGTTAAGAATATCTAATTTCGTGTTGAGATACGATAAGGTAACTGTAGATACAATAAGGTAAATGTACAAGATAAATCAAAGATAAGATAAAGGTAAGAGAGTTAAAGGTAAATTTTGAAATGTTGGTTTTTCAGTTTAAAAAGATGAAATAATGAGGAATTGTGCAAACATTTCTAAAAGGTAAAAAGGATCACTTTTCTTATTCCCGACGAGAATGCTCAGGGCTCCAAAACGCTTCTTCAGCAAAGTGGCTTCATAACCACCCAGCAAACCAAACACAGCAGGCAAACCAGCGGCCGCCTGCTGGCATGTATGGTATCCTAGTGGCTAAATAGCCATGCTTTGGGCCGTCTGCGTTCCACTTATGGCACACCGATCCTTATTTATTCGGATTCGGAATTCAGATTTTCGGCTCGAATACGGTTTGTCGCCCGGTCGGACCCGCTAGTTCGTGGTTCGGCCCATGTCCGGTAAGTGAACGGTTAACCATAACCAACCTTAATTTGATGTTGACGTTGATAGAACTTTGACAAATGACACGTCAAACGTCAACCCGAACCGAACAAGCCCACGCTTGTTTGTTTTTTATTTTTTTTTGTGTTTATGTGTTTTCCGAGACAATTATTGTTGTCTCTGGTGTTTTAGTTCTTATCTATGATGTTTTCAAGTTCAATCATCCATCTGCAATGCACGCCTGTCCTGTACGCAGTGAAAATTTTATCAATAATTAATAAAGAGTAAAGAGATTTTTTCTTTGTCGTGTTTTACGGTTCCTACGCAATGAGTTATACACAGAATCGATCTCAAAACAAAAAGTAAGTATATACCTTACGTTTTACAATATAAACTTTTTTTAATATACTTTTATGGACTAACAATTACGTCTGCCGTTAAAAAAAGTAAACGACAAGAGCGGCGTTTGATTGCCACGCAAATGCAATGCACCTTAGGAGATTTTTCCCCCACACCTACAAGAGGGGCTCTGGAAGGACTTTCAAATGCTTTTCCTTTTCCTGACGACAATCCAAACGATTCTGATGATAATTCAAATATTTCCAAAATTACATCTAGTCGTATATGTGATAGTGATACTGCATCAGTCCAGTCAACCTGAACTCGCTAGGGACATGCGTGAGCTCTCACAAGAGCCAGGGCCATCAGAAGGATATATGTTGTTAGAGTCTGAGTATATATTTAGCTCAGATTCTGATGAAGTCATCAATAATGAATTTGGTAATCTCGCTGCCAATAGTACCGAGGCCTTGACTGAGGTATTACATCAATTTATTGAAAACCCTAGTAGTAACTTTTTGAGGGAATGGTCCCTGAGAAATAATTTAACCCATAGGTTATTACAATGGTTTTCTACAAATCCTATTATCAGTAACTTACTCAAAGATGTTCGTACATTATTAAAAACACCTAGATATGCTAGTTTTAGATTAATGGGTGAAGGTTTGTTTTACTATTTCAGTTTAAGTCGAGGGATAAAAACAATTCATAGTAAATATGGCAATGAATATTTTCTCAATGATAGTCATGAGGTATTATATAATTTAAAATTTAATGTAGATATTGCCAATACATGAAAGTAGCAAAGAATCTTTTTGGCCAATTCTGTGTCATATAACAAATTATGCTTAAGAACCTCCTTTTATCGTAGCACTTTACTGTGGGCCAGGCAAACCACCTCTTAATGATTTTTTTTTCAAATTTTGCAGCAGAAGTTAAAGGATTGTATGAAAATACATTAATAGTAGGCAAAAACATCATTTAGATGATTTATTTTTCAGAAATGCTGGAACGCATGCTGCACGATATTCAAGCAATAAAACTAGACGTCAAAACTCTCATACAAGATTCGAACAATACTAAGTTAACAGAATTTGAACAATTGGATAGGCAACTACATTTTCAAGAATGCGACGATCTTCAAAGGTGTAAAAATGGAAGTAAACCAATAAAATGGTAATAATTATTAAAATTTTAAATTGCTTTTGTTTTTCTTAACATTTAGTATCTAATTTTCTCCTTTAAATGCATTTATGTATAGCTAAAGAGAGCAGAAGCAGAAACTCGATTTGGATATTTTTGATTGATTAATTTTTTTTTAGCAAGCATCAATTTTCTTGTTAGGAGTGAGAGATTTAAATGATACTACCCGGAAAATATTATCCTTATTAATAAGTCACAACCTGTCCTTAATGATTAACTGGATAGAGGTAAAGGAAAAGGGCAGCTTCCGAAAACTGACAAATGTATTAAAGCTAATTACGGTAAGATATTAAAAATATCTATTTATTAGAGGGAAGCATAAAAATTCTGGAAAATAAAGAGCTTTTTAAGTGTTTATGAAAATTAAATTGTAAATGTACATAATTCATTTAGTATTTGAAGTAATATATAAGATAGAAAAAAAAAGTAAAATGACATATATTTTATTTTAACAGTTTGTATATGATTTTTTAGGTGCTGTAAGAAAAAATCGGGCAACAGCAAACTCTACAAACACATAGAGATAGACAATTATTATATTAGGAGCTGGATAAAATATGCTCCTGATAGAGCAGGACGAGCGAACCGAAGAAAAAATAAAGCTTAGCGATACAAGTTTAAAATAATTTACTTTTAAAATATACTTACTATTCTCATGTGATTATACAGGTTGTCTCTAAAGGTCTGTATGCATTAAAATTATATTTATTTGATTTCACAGTACAAAGAATTTGTTTATTTTTGCACTTGGTACACAAGATGCATCTAGTACCAAGTGGGCATTTATTTTTGTTTTAAAAAATACACTTATTTTATGTAATAAAGTATATTTGTTTTGTTGCTAAAATATAAATTCTCTTTTTTGCTGGCCAATCCATCAATTATATGCATTTGTTAAACTTATTATGATAGGTGGGTATACCATATGGCTTCGAAGAAATTTCTACATGTTTTGTTATTTTTCAATGAAATTTTAATTTTTCAGGAACTATTATATGCATATAATGCTATAAAAATAATTTTATACAAAATTGCCTTAATGTCATAATACGCAGATTCCTACAAATACAATACAGGATGCCATAAACATTAGATAACAAAAAGCATTGATTTATTGTTTTTTTTTCAGGTTTAACAAAATATATTTTTCAGCAAATAAATTATGCATATAATATGTTAAAAAATCAATTTATACAAAATTTTAAATATAATTATGTTTTTGTACATCCTAAAAATTATTCTGTTCTTTATTGTCATTTATGCAGATCGTTTTGTATATAAATTGAAAATTTTAGTTTACCTACCAGGATGGATTTTGCAAAAATATGACAATACGGTTTTACAAAAGCACAATTTTAATCATTCATAAAATTGATTTTTTTGCATAATGTGCAGGGTCATTCCATATATATTGACCCATATTCTAGCGGCTTTTTTATGCAACTTGTGCCAACATTTTGAACTTCCGATATTTTTTTGTAGTCTCTAATAAGATTTTTAAAAGCTCAGATGAAAATCTATAACTTTCTCCGTTGCAACTATTTGATATCTCCATAAAAAAAGCCGCTAGCAAAATATACGGAATGACCCTGTGCATATACTATTTGTAGAAAAAAAATATATTTTTTTGAATCTAAAAACAAAATAAAAATGGGTGTGCTTTCGGCAAGTGAGAGGAGGGTCCATTTGCGGGCCACCAGTGCCTTGCCTTTACCGACTCGGCTGTGTCACCAGCGGCTCGCCAATGGTACGTGGACGGCTTGCCGTCGCAGGTTTGGTTGGCCGTCTCTCTGCCACCCTTCGGCCAGGCGGACATGCCCTACTTGCACGCCGCGCCGGCAGCCGTATGAGGGCCGAATACGGCCGTTCCGCGAGACGCTCTCGGGCCGTTGTCGGACCAGCTAGTCTGTGTTTGCTGGGCACGGAGTCATCCCGACCATTTAATCTCCACTTCCCAATCAACAATTACATTGCTACCCACCAGGCTACGATTGGAATGGAACTGCGTCCTAGAATCTCCCGATCCTCTCCTCTAGTCTCCTCATCTGCCCATATGAATTGAAATTTAGTACTATCACTCGAACCAGTTCAAATTCAGGATCCCATCAGAGTTGGAGTTACAATTAGAGTAAAGTTAGGTAGGTAGAGTTAAGAGTAAATTTCAAAGTAAAATTAAAAGCCTGAAATAAAAAACTAACATAAGACGTCTCAAAATGGTGTCCTCGTGCTGCTAAAACAACTCGCCATCACTCAATTAATTACCTGATGTTCGGCTCTCCCTCAGTGTCGGCTAATCCATACTAAAATGCCATTGGAGTCAAAAACTATTATATCCAGCCTAGCTGCTATCAGTTTCCAGGGAAATTAACAAAACATTTTGACACCGCCGTCACCACCTTTACACCGTTTATGCCTGAAGGTCTATTCGAAAAGGGACTCCTGCTTCAGCAACAATCGATGTTATTCACCAAGACTCATAAAAACTAACTTCCGCAGGATGACACGAGATCAACCTACAAAACCCGAGTCGATACGAGGTCAATTCAAATACCACCAACTAAGTACTCATGAATTCACTTCCTAATTAGAAAATTCCGCGAAAACCTCGATTAAATCTCCTTCACAAAACATTCTGAATTATGTAACTGTCAAAAAACAAAGCATCTAGTTACGTCACAAACTAAAGAATAAAATTAATAGATGCATTGCTAGTTGCCTATCTACATCGCCAACTATTCATATTAAATTCAAGATTCCGGCACCCATATTTGGGGATTACAAAAACTGTATGCCTGCAGTCCAGTGGCATAGACAAATCAATTACATTAAAATAATTCCAATGGTGTGCTAGATTATATTGAAGTTTGCGAATGCAAGAAAATAAATTAATTGTTTTTGGATATTTAACCGCGAATTGTTACAGAAAATTCAAAATTACTGACATTGGAACGAGCATATCCAAATGATTGTTACATTAGAAAAAGAGGACTTCCACATAACAGTTACTGCTTCAGATTTTCAGCGATTTGACACTGAAGTAAAACGATTTTTATTTTTTATGCGAAAAACATGCGTCGGACAAAAAAAAATTAGCAAATTTGCTCAGAAATAAATGGGAATTTCAAAGATATTTTTTATTTTAAGAGAAAACAGTGGCGTACCATTTTTTTGTCTAAAAATATTCAATGCAAAACCCGTACGGACGCCACTGGTAGAAATAATAAAATTGTTTGTACATCAGAAAATGCATCTTGATGCACAGAAGATGTGTACAAAATTTCATAAAGATATCTACTATCGCATGACAGTTATTATACAAAATAGATTTTTTTCTGAAAATGTTACCACCCTGTATCTCAAAAGTTAGGACGTTTAGGACATATATTCATATGAAGTGTTTTTCTTAGAATAGGTCCAGGAATCACACCCTAAAATATTAGCATGTCATTGAGGAAAACCGTGTAGTGTATATACTGTGACCTGTCCAACGCCTATGAACCAGTTCATTTATTTTACCATTTTACTATGGGAGAATAGCGCATATTGTTAAATAATTTGTATGATTTGTGTTATTAGATGTGAGTGTTAGAATAGTACCTTTAGTTTATAGAATGTTTAGCGACTTGTTGTCGTAAAAATGTTTCAAGTCCTTTAAAGTAAATAAAGGTTTGGGAAAGGGACAGTATTTGTCAGTATGAAAATTTTGGTTTTTCAATATAAAGTGCCACAGCGACAAATTTTTACTAGTAAATCAGGTAATTTTCTTTTAAACAAAATAGTCAAAAAAACATTTCGAGATAAGGAATCACCTGTTTAAGTTTGTCCGTATAATATTGAAACATCCTGTCTATTTACAGTAACAAGTTGCGGCGTTAATGCCGGTTTTAAACTGACAATTTATTGGCCAATTGATTGATTAAGTCGCTTTACCAAAAAATATTGATAATGTAAAACGCCAACTTGACGACAATTTAACTTGGCCAAGCTCTTTCTTAATTTATTGACGAATTACAGCATGTTCTAATTTTCCGTCAATTTATGCGTCAAGTCAGTGTGGCAACCTAATGAAATGACATGCAAAATATTAAAGTGAGGTTATTTTTTCCAACCCGATATTCTGATTTGTTTTTGTTGATGCCTGGGCCTTTTTATATTTAAAGCTGTACAAAAGACAAGGTGAGATTTTATTAATTTTATCACAGAATAGGTATAATGATAAGCATTATAACATCCTTTACACAAATAGTGCACTATATAAAAATCGGCCTTTCCTATTGGTCGATCCGCATGGCCCTCCGCTCGCTTCGCTCGCTACGGGGGCTCAAGAAAAGGAAACTAACCAGGTGCTAACCCAAACTAACCCAAGACACACCCAAAATCAAGAAAAAAACTGTTTAGAAACATAATCTTTAAAAAAAATAATACAAAATAGCATCGGGGTTCGAACCTCGGCCGTCCAGGTGAGACCCAACTGTATAAACCTCTACACCACGAGAGCTCTTGACAGAAACCGATTGCATCACGCAGATATATCGTAATACGAGATGGATCGACCAATAGGAGAGGTCGATTTTTACATAGTGCACTATTTGTGTAAAGAATCTTTAAATGCTAATGATAACATAAATAAAAACATAACCTTAAAATTGTAAAAAAATATTGTTAGGTTGGTAGAGAGTTTTTCATTGATGTTTGTGGTGTGAATAATTTTAAAGCGCTTCCGGTGTAAAGCGGAGTTAAGCTAAGAAAAATTTGCAAATAAACTGATCAATTTAAATTGTCAGTATAAAACTAGCATAACATGAATTTAGTTTTATCATACATAGTTGCCCAAAATTGAGTTGAAATGTAAATATTTATATGTTGATAATCTGATGCAGTTATTCTGACAATTATTTTTAGAATATGAAAAATACATATATATCAGTAACTGGATTTTACATACCCACTATAAAAATCGATTCTCACTAGGTCCGTTAGCGGGGCTTTGAAATAAACCAAAATTATTATCGCTCAATGAAAAACATCAATTTTATGCATTTCTCAACAAATGACAAATCCGTTAACAATTTTACCTACTCGCGTGCAGTAAAGTGTCTTTCTTCACTCATTATAGCATTGGGAACTCGAAAACTATAAGTGCTAAAAAATAGGTTTAATGGAAACAGATGTATGGTATTAAATTTCTAGTTCAATGCTGCTTAATAATGAACCCATCTTTTTTTCCTTGTCGAGATATTTTTAAAAAACCAGCTAAGATGGCTACCAAAATGTATAATTTAAGTGGTGCTGGTCAGGTAATATAATTTCATTAAGATTAATTCATTCAAAGTAGAATTGAAGTAGCAATTACATATCTTACCTACGTTTTCCATTTAACCAATTTTGTATCTCTATGGTTTTCAAGTTCCCCAATACATTCATAGCCTTTTTGGACACACTGTATGCGAAGAACATCAAAATATGCGTATTATTATAGCCTCCGCTTACTGGCCAAAATCACATCCATAAATCGGTTACTATCTCCCGGTCTACATGCAAGAACGCTTGTCGAAATGTATAGACATTTGGGTAATGTCTTCAAAATCCAAATTAGAATTTTGAAATTATGAGTATAATTTTCTTTAAAAATTTGCTTGAATACATTCTTATTCATTTACATACAATGCGGCGAAATAGTGAATACGGTCTAACTTTCCCTGCATGCGTCTCACAAACAAAACGATTTTTGACAAACATTTATAGGAAGTTTTTCTCCATATTTCGACCCAACAATTTCGATCCCAGAATTAAGGGCAATATATCAACACATAAAAATTGCGAAAAAAAAAACGCAAGAACGCAAGACTCTTGCATGCATGCTAGGTCTTGGTCTTGCGTAAGTCTTACAATACTAGCTAGGTCTTGATCTTGCATAAGTCTTGCGCTGCTCGGTCTTGGTCGTAGTCGTGCAGATCTAGAGCTGGTCTTGGTCTTGGTCTTGTTTTTTCTGTAAGACCGCAAGACCAAGACCAGTCTCGCTGAACCCTATAGATATTAAAGGCATTCGACAGAGTTTGGCATGACGGATTGCTCAACAAACTGCCGTCCTTCGGACTGTCAGCCTCTCTCTGTAGCTGGCTTGCCAGTTTTCCTTAAGGTCTCTGCACGTTGCAGTTGATGGACACATCTCAGACACATTCACCATTAACGCGGGCGTGCCTCAGGGCGCAATACTTTCACCAACTTTGTTCCTCATCTATATTAATGACCGGCTGAACTAAACAAATAATCTTGTTTACAGTTTTGCAGAGGGCAGTACCTTTGTCTCCCAATTTAGATCAGAAAAACCTTTACCAGCGACTGAAACGTATCACGGCAGACAGGAGCAGATTACAGCAATTAATCAAGACCTGGAGAAAGTTCAAACTTGGGGCGATAGAAATTTGGTCCAGTTCAATGCAGCAAAGATCCAAGCAGCCACGTTTACCAAGAGGACCAATACGGCGGGCCCTGACATCATTATGGCAGGATCGACCATTCCTTCATCCTCGTCAATCGGAACTATTAGGTGTCTCGGTCAAGAGCAATATGTCCTGGCATGACCACGTTGCTCACATCGCAAAATAGTTTCCCAGAAGCTTGGTGCGCTATTTTGCAACAAAAAACTCTATACACCGCAGCAGTTGCTCTTGCTCTATAAAGCGCAAATATGACCGTGCTTAAAATATTGCTCACACATCTGAGGTGCCGCACCAAAGCACACCCTAAAGCTGCTGGATTCCATTCAGAAGAGAGCTTTGCGTCTTCGGCGACCCGGAGTTTACCCGGAATCTGGATAGTCTGGAACACAGCAGACATGTGGCCGAGATGTCCCTGTTTTACAGATACTTTTACGTAAGATGTTCCCAGGATTTGGCCCGCTTCATCCCGCCCTTCGCAAAGCCTGTCAGACAGTCACGACAGACGACAAGAGCGCACCAGTTCGTCGTACAACTGGAAACACCTAGACATCTGTTTCCGTCTAATTACAAATTTATGTCTAGGGACAGCCCCATAACTTTGCATAACAACTGCATGGTTGGTCTTCACTTCGGCGACTCGAGTTCAAACCCCGTCGTTTTTTTAAGGTTATATTTCTAAACAGTTTTTTTCTTAATTTTGGTTATGGCTTGGGTTAGCACCTGGTTAGTTTCCTTTTCTTGAGCCCCCGTAGCGAGCGAAGCGAGCAGAGGGGCATGCGAAAAGTGAATTTAGGCAACCCACATTACTCTGCTCAGAGTTATGGGGCTGTTAAGTCTTGTTAATTACAACCTACAACTATTCAAGAACCGTGCCAGTAAACATCTTCGGACACACATCGGTCGTCGAGCGCCATATTATCTCCCTTTAGTGTGTGTGCCACTGCCATAAAAAAACAGGCCCATATTTTTTTGCGAAATATGATACTTTGTTATTCTCACGTTCTCAGGTATAACATCAATGAATCAATGCGTTAAAATTAGGAAACGTTAAAAGAAATTCTGAATCACCCTTTGGTTGACGGCTCTAAAGCGTTCTTTTGCCTATTAAATGATTATTAAATAATCTCTTAAGGTAAATTACCGCAAGTTGCTATTCGAAAACCCCATGCTAGTTACGAAAATTTTATTTCGTGCTTTGCTTTGATCTGCATTAACCATAATAATGACAGTAAACATCATGGTAAATTATGTACATATTTTATACTACAAGTTTAAATTAATTTCCATAGAGGAATCAATAGCTTTAATAATACTAGTTTTCATTTTGAGTGGTACAAGGAATGCAAATAAAACATATCAGTTTAATTTATTTCAGAACCACTTTTTTAAATTTTACCATCATAAATAATAATGAATTTTTTTTGTACTTTATAGATTAGTACCTAGAGGCATTATCCCAAATAGGAGCTGCTATTTCAAATATTATCAGGGAGAGAAATATAGTCAAATGGAGAATATAGTCCAATAATTTGCATAACTTTCCTCGTATTTCTTTAAAAGTGACATGCCTTTAAGAGAGAGAAACGAATATATATAAAAAAATATTAACAAATATGTTGAACGTAAAATATACCTTCAATATATATACTTTTTTTACTCCTATTCTTGAATTGATTTATGAGACATTTACTATAGTATCATAATCAAACTCATTATGATACTGACGTTTCATTATTAAACTGGGTTATAACCAATCAAAATTCAATATCACAGTGATATTCGATCAATATAAAAAAGCTGTGATCAGTACATTTAAAATTTGTCAATTTTGACATTTCATAGTCAATTCACCTAGTATATTTTTAAAATTAATGGCTATTTGTGTACCAAGATCGTTACTGAGATGATTACGTATCATCTAGTAACGCCAGTGGTGCATATAAAACTTTATGTTGTACTTCACGCAAAATAAAAGGTAAATACTCTGAAATAGTATATTAAAATACAAGTTTCATAAGGCCACTAATTGTCACACGAGTTCAAGTTTTCAATGAACGAGTGTGACAACTGGCCTTATGAAACGTGGATTTTATTCTATTTTTTCTGTTTCGACCGCATTTTTATTTTATTTGGAAAATAAAAACTAAAAAGTTTAAAAATCAAGTCAGGGAATTTTTATTTTTAACGTGGTAAACACTGCCAGGCATTGCCAATTCAAATATCAAAAGATGTCAAGTCAAACCATATTTTAGGTTAAATCACGGTACGTACCGTGGGTTAAATATTAAATGACAGGAACACAAATAAAGAATTATTTTTATTTATGTCCGCAAACTTTCAATTATTCAGGACTTACAAAAAATTTAATTTGCAGCTGTATTGATGTATAATATATATATTTTTTTTTAGTATTCTCTTAGACACCGCTAGAGATTCTTCCTTGACAGCACCTTGCAGAGCCAAGCAGCGGCCGGGGCTTGGGACACCCCTCTACAGTAGGCCCTTCAAGCACTTGTAATCTACAATTCTTGTCTGATACAATTTTAATTTCAGATCATGTCTTGCCAATTCGGAAAAACTGAATTTAAGAATGATTTTTAAATGAAATTGCAAAATTACCATTTTTTCACGAAATGACCGAACCCTGTTTAAATGAACTCGACATTTCACGTAAATTTATAAAGATATACGTAGTTATGCGCAAATATTATGAATTCTTTCGAATGGTTTCCCATAACGCAAACTTTCGAAGTCTTGCTTATAAAACGTGGAAATGCGTATTCTGCATAATTAGACCGAGAAAACACTGAATCCGACGTTTCCGGTCATTTTCATACGAAACGCATGATTGACTCTTCTAGATGGTCTACGTTTTGCCTTTGCATACTTTTCATTTCAGATCAGCGATTACCCGAAAATTTCAGAAAAGTCCATTTTATTCCCAAAATTGGATGCATAGTCGTTTTTCTCACAAATGGTTATATACAAAACAAATACCTAAGGCTAAAAATATGTAAATATACCAGATCTACAATCCCTGTCTGATACAAGTTTCCATTTTACAATTTGGGCGCTTCTAAATGTTAATGTTCAGTTTTAAAGATATTTCAGTGTTTCCGTAATTTGCAAATTTGTAGGGAAAATGTGATGTTGTCATATCTCAGCACATAATAGAGATAAAATTTTGAAAATTTGGCGCACCCAATTTATTCCAATAAAAACAAATGGGGCATTCCATTTAACATAACAAAATGACTCCGTGTAGCTTAAAACTGGGATAACTGGCAACAGTGCCGATATCATGGTACAAATCTGCATGCCCGGAAACTTCCAGGTACCGAATTTTGTAAATGCAACTTGAGCTATTTTGAAGATATTTAAGCGTTCCGGTAACAGATAAAATTTTGAAAATTTGGGGCCTAACTAAATTTGATACGCCCAATTTATTGCAATAAAAATAAGTGGGGTGTTCCATTTAAGATAACAAAATGACTCCGTGTAGCACAAAAGTGGGAAATCTGGCAAGTGCCGATATCATGGTTCAATTCCGCACACCCGGAAACCCTCACGTACCGAATTTTGTAAATGTAGCCTTAACGATTTTGAAGATGTTTAAGCGTTCCGGTTCTTTTTACTAACTCTGTATCACACGCATAGCCTAAGAATAGTTTGGATTACTGATATTTGTTGCTGTTTTATTCTAGCACGTGTTTTGGGGGTAAAATGGGGTTTTGATGATGGGGCAAAACAGTGTCCCCTGTTTTGCTCCAAGTAATAAATTTTAATTTATCATGTCTTTCTTGATTGCGGATGGTGCGAAAGTACGTAAGAACAACAACTCGGCAAAATTGGTCGTCAGAGTTAATGAAAGAAGCAGTACAGGTGGTTATTGCTGGAACCATGTGTTATAAAAAGCAGCACAGCAATTTTAAAGTGCTTCAAATCACTTTGGAACGCTACGTTCACGTTGCAAAAGCGAATAAAGATGTAGGGTCGACGTTTAAAATACCACATTTAGGAAGCGTCAAAAATGTGTTTACCGAGGCTCAGGAGTTGGAAATTGTGAAGTATGTAAAATATATGGAATCAATATTATTTGGCTTTACGATGATGGAATTAAGAAATAGTTCTTTGTTTTAATAGGCAGCAAAGTAGTAGATTGACTGCCGCGGCTGATAGTTCAGCTAAGGCAGTGAATCTACTTTACTGCCGAGTTGAACATATAATTTTTTCTCCGATTGTTTATAATGATATATGCATATTGTATATTTGCAAATTATTACAATCCCCACAATCTTTTTATTTTTACTGTAGTGATAAATTAAAACAAAATTTTATAGAAATCGC
Source organism: Pissodes strobi (assembly GCA_016904865.1). NCBI lineage: Eukaryota > Metazoa > Arthropoda > Insecta > Coleoptera > Curculionidae > Pissodes > Pissodes strobi. Next base: position 43,470 of record MU187946.1, on the reverse strand, counting down.
AATTGTTAACGGTTGGTTGCTATGGAAATGTATATGTCCATAATAATTATAGTTTGGCAACTTATGTCAAACGTTTTATTCCCATGGAGACTAATAATTTTGCTGCCTAGGCAGGAAAAGTAATACTTTGCTGATTGATATGTGTCTGCAAAATTAATATTTGGTGTCAATCGGAGAAAAACTTGTTTAACCAATTGGCGGTTCCTGACTGGATGGAACATTTTCTTCGAAAACCCCTCACCACAACCCTAGAAAACCAGAAGCTATATCAGGAACCAGGGCCATGGGCTTTAACAAGGTTGCTGTTAATCAGTTTTTTTTGTTTACTTTTAAATATTATCGATAAGTACCAGTTAAATGCAGATAAAATTTGCAAGTGTGATGAAACAGGTATTACTATAAACCCAAAGGGACATTCGAAGATATTAGCTCTTAAAGGGAACCAAAGTCTTCTAAAAAATTAAATAAAAAATCCAGGTCCTTATTAAAAAAAAAATTAGTTGATGATGGGGTCCCGGACACGTAACGTCAGATTTAAAATTTGATACTGCCATCTTATAAAGGAGAAAAAGTGGCATAATAATGTTTTCATTTTATAGATAACATAAAATGAATTTAACATTATTATTGCCACTTTTTCTCTTTTATAAGATGGCAGTATCAAATTTTAAATCTGACGTTTCGTGTCCGAAATGAAGTAGGAAAAAATAAAAATAAAAGAGCTGATACGGATATCTTCGGAAGTAGTCGGAATTTTCTTAATGTCTCAACGGCATATCAATGACCTTTAAATCGGGCAACTTTGCCCCAATTTAAACTTTGCTGCATCTCTTACCGTTTACGAGATCCCAATAGTGAGAAGCGAATTTGTTTCACTCTGTAGTTTGCATATACGAGCCCAGTCGCATATGAATTGGATCAAAGAGATATATGAAAATATTGTTGCATTCTAAAACTAATTTTTATTTCTTTAAATAACTCTAATAAAAACAACTAAGATAATTTGCACCTATATGGTATTAACCAAAAACATTTAACATAAAGAGACCCGACAACTCATTCATAAAAATCCGAAATCTTGCAAAAATATCAACAAAACGATTGTCCCGCCTCTTTATATTTTTATGTATGGTGTACAAACTTTTGTCAAACTTCGTCCCCACTACTAAATGTAGTATTGCCCGCCCCCGCCTGAACGAAAGCAAGGACAGTTCATAGACGTAGACTTTGAAAATGTGAGTCCATCATAATAATAATTTCAATAAAGTGAATACGTTTAATTTGAAATGATGGTATTTTTTCGAGTGCATTATTTAAAATATATTTATGTTTTATTTATAGTGTGTGGGTTAGATAGAGTTAGTTTGGGTTAGATATGGGTTCTGAAGGTTAGTTAACACAAAAGAGTTATTTTGCTGTGTCACGAAATTTTTCCGTGTCCTTGCAAAACCATTGCGATGAAACCAAAGAAGTATTCACTTCAAAAATTATTTTTTCTACTACCGTGCGTAAAATACTCACTTTACGCACTCTCTAAGATTCGTAAAATAGGCCTTTTTAATGTGCAGTGCGTAAAGTAAGTTATTTTACGCACTAGTGCGTAAAGTAAAGCTGACATATTTTTTGACGTTTACTGACATATTTTTTGACGTTTAGGACAGTGCGTAAAACAATATATTTTACGCACTAGTGCGTAAAATAATTTATTTTACGCACTAGTGCGTAAAGTAATATAATATTATTTTAATTTTTTCATATATTTTTCGATAGTAGAAAAAATTTTGTATGCTACTCATGTGTAAAGCACCCTTTTTTTATTCATGGGATTGTCGCATTCGCCTACGGCTCATGCGACAATATTCCCATTCATAAAAAAAGATTCACTTTACACACTTGTTGCATAAATAACTATAATAGAGGTTGGTAAATGACTGCAAACATATCAGATTATCCATTAATATCACATACATAGGTAAGTATTATAAAATATTAATTAATCACATCACAAAATGGTGCCCACTGTACTACTGTGTTTCATTTACTTTTACTTACTTGTGGAAACTCAGGTTCGGATGATAATAGCTGGAGATTTTGCATACCTCACACCGCAAGACCATCGTTACTTTGATATAAAGTTTATAAAAAATATTTATAGGAAATCACTCACGAAATACAAAAAAGCTACACATCGCGTCGCGTCGCACAAATTCAGGCTTTAAAACGTCCATTTGAAACCAAACAAAACTGGGCGAAGAGTGCTATTTTGCACTTTTTTAATGAAAAACATTTATTTATTCAAGTCGCGATCAAAAGTTGGACGGCCATCTTGTTACTTTTGACGTCTGTATTATTAGGAATCCCATTCAAAACGGTGTCGAAATATTTGCTAGTGAGCTTTGACATTGCACAATTTTGTTAATATCATAGCAACCAGTCATCAAAAATAATGTCGAAAAAAGCTTCATTTCGATACAACTTTGCGTATCGAAAAGACTTCTTTATGATACCAAAATAGAAATAGCATATTGTGCAACAAGTGCTGAAAATAAGACTTTTCACACGATTGAGACAGTTTGGTGACACGAGCCGTAAGCGAGTGTCATAAAGTCTCATGAGTGTAAAAAGTCTTTTCAGCACGTGTAGCACACTATACTTTTTCTACGACTGCTACATACAGGGTGCCCCACTGGGAGTGTGGTAGAAAATTACATGCTATATGGGAAACATTTTTATTATTGATTTATCAGAAAATTTTATTCCTAATGAATGAAGCTACGTGAGTAACAGATTCTCGCTAAACTATAACTAGGGGCACAGTCCTAAAATGGGGCCACCGGAGTGGGGTCCCTATTTTCCAAATATTTTGAAAAAGAGGCTCCGAGGGCAAAGTCCTAAAATGGGGCCCCAGGGGGCGAAACCCTAGAATGGGGCCTATGGTTCGGGAGTCCCATTTTTTACAAATTTAGCAATGGAGCCCCTGGGGGCGAAGTCCTAAAATGGGGCCCAAGTCTTAAAAGGGGGCCTCTGGTGTAAGAGTTCCATTTTCTACAGTTTTGCAAAAAGGGGCTCCCGGGGGGTGAAGCCCTATAATTGGGCCCCCTTTTTTAGAGATCTGGTAATGGGACCTTTGAGGGCGAAACTCTAAAACGGAGACGAAGCCCTTTAATCTAAATACCCGAATAAGCGTGTGAATGTGAAAAGTATACTTTTCACACGATGTTTGAAATGTCCAGTTTTCAAGAGCAGTTGTTAGTGCGTTTTTGTCTATTTTCAGGGCAGTCGTTGAAAATGGTTATTTGTGTATTTAGAGCGCAAAGTAACATATTGCCGCTTGAGAAAGAATGTTACTGCGCGACGCGTACCGGAGCGCAGTAATCTTTCGAAAACGGCAATCTTACTTTGCGCTCGAAAAACACACAGAACTTTTTCTACAGCCGCATTTTTAAAAATTAAATCCACATTTTTTCTATACTTATTCTGAAATTTGCAAATGACTGTCAATTTTGACATATTATATTCGGGCTTCGGGCATATTTAGAACAGGATTGCCAGCAACAAACTGTAACAAACGAACGACTGTCATTTATTTATCTTCGGTTTCGATGACCATTCATAGCACACTCGACGGAAAAAGCGAGATTTTTCTTTTCCATGTTCGCGCTAGGGCGCAAAATAAGGATCCACGGCATTCGTCGATTTTGCGATTTCATTTGAATTTAGCAATTAGTTATTTTGCGCGCGGCTGTAGAAAATAGTTATTTGTGTATTTAGAGCGCAAAGTAACGGATTGCCGCTTGAGAAAGAATGTTACTGCGCGACGCGTAGCGGAGCGCAGTAATCTTTCGAAAACGGCAATCTTACTTTGCGCTCGTAAAACACACAAAATTTTTTCTACAGCCGCATTTTTTAAAATTAAATGCTCAATTTTCTTTATACCTATTCTGAAATTTGCAAATGACTGTCAGTTTTGACATATTATGTTCGGGCTTCGGGTATACTTAGAACAGGAGTGCCAGCAACAAACTGTAACAAACGCGCGACTGTCATTTATTTATCTTCGGTTTCCAAGACTATTCAGCACACTCGACGGAAAAAGTGAGATTTTTCTTTTCCTTGTTCGCGCTAGAGCGCAAAATAAGAATCCACGGCATTCGTCGATTTTGCGATTTCATTTCAATATAGCAATTAGTTATTTTGCACGCGGCTGTAGAAAAAAGTATATTCAACTTACTTTTGCAATGAATGGTCATTGCATAATATACTATTCAACAGCTAATAATGAAATAAAATTTCCGAAAACTTATTTCCTGAATAATTTCAAATTTGAACACGAAATTTATGAGATACGAAAAATACGCAATTTTATCCCGATTTAAACGTTTTTGTGACACATAGGGTTTTTCTGCTCTCAATGGTTAAACGAAAAATTAAATCATACCACTGCTAGCCTAAAAATAAATTGCTTAAGTTAAGTCACCACAACCTGTGGGAATTGGCCATTCAGCATGAAACCGAACCCGTGTGACTTGCCCAGTCAGCAGATGCACCGATGGGAACTAGATTTAAGCAATGTCATGTAATTTACCTTCTAAGATAGATTTTATGTAGGATCATTCTCTATTTAGCTATTGTCAAGTAAAGTCAAACTGTAGTTAGCTCCTAATAAATAATTTTTAAAAAGAGATTTTTGAAAGTTAAATACTTAAGTGGCGCAGTCGGTAGGATTGTGCGGTAGTGTTCATCAGAAAATGACCAGAATCTTCAGGCCAGATCCACTACTTGGGTTATCCAGCCCTTTAGCGCAATCAAAGGGACGAAGCTACAGCAGACCAGACAAACCAGCGAGAGAATCGGGAAGGAAGCGGAGACTACAGCAAACTGTAAGTGCCATTCCTTTCGTTCCCTTTTGACCCTCTGTATAAGGTACTCGGAAGGTATAGATAAGCAATTTAATTTTAATTTCAGTCTATTGGAGACAAATTTTCGCAGTCTATTGAAGACAATTAGGTTAGTGAATTAATCAATCAAAGAATTTTATTTTTATTTCTCAATCGAAATAAATGAAAAATAATAATTATTAAATTAAAAATAAAATAAAATTTTATGAACGAATTAGACGATCTCGTAGAGAAACTAAATTCGTTAAGTTTTAAGAAAAACAGTACTGCAAGTACAATATTAGAATTAAGTAGTAATAGTACCGTAGGTACAGCGATTATAGACGAAGTTATATCTAGTACTGCAAGCACAGATATAATTGGCAGCATGCCTAACGGAAACGAAGATAATCAAGTTAGAAATAATATGAATTGGAATCTTTTTAAATCCAAATTGGATAATATTAAGCCCTACGATGGCGATAGTAATACTTTAAACAAATTTATTTTAAAATGCGAGAACTTAATAAGATCTTATGCCGTATTAAACGATGATGAATTGAATCAGCATATTTTTGACTGTTTTCAGGAAAAACTAATCGGAAAAGCCGAAATTTTAGTAGGAAATAGATCCGAATTAACAAATTGGAATGATTTAAAATTAGCTTTAATACAATGTTTTGCTGATAGGAGAGATTTAGATTGTTTAGTACAAGAATTAACGCGAACGAGACCCTTCAAGGGAGAACATTTATTAAATTTTGGTAGTAGGTTGCAATTATTAAGAAGTAGTGTTATACAACGTATTAGCAATGATAATACTCTTGATCAAAATCAAAAACTTTGTCATATAAATCTATACGACAAAACAGCGCTTAACACTTTTATAGCAGGTTGTTCAGGAATTCTGAAAAATAACATGTATATTAGAAAACCAGACTCTCTGGAAGATGCTATGGGTTATGTAGCCGAATTTGAAAATTTTGAACGATTATATGGAAATTTAGGACAAACAGGAAATCCTAATAAAATAAATAACTCTATTAATAGACCATTTAATCATCAAAATCCCCAATATTTTCAGTCGCAGACAAACGCAAATTTCCAACCAAATTTTAATCGCGTGAACCCAAATTTTAGTAGCCAAAATCAATCTAATATGTCTTTAAAACCTTCATGGCCCTCACAACCTATAAATATTCAACCGAAACAAATACCTACCAAACGTTATCCAACCAATCGAGAAGTATTTGGACCACCTCGTAATGTATTCAAGCCAAATCAAACTCCACCAAATCAACTTCCAAAACCAACTCCTATGTCAATTGTATCTAGAAATACAAATGGATTCACCAAAATAAATCCCCAAAATCATACCTTTTCTAGACCAATTAATCAATATCAAAGGCAAGTTCAACCATATCAAAACCCAAAATACGTTTTCGAAGAACTTTATTCAAATGAATTCGAGGAAGATGAATCGAATAATTTCTCAAACTCATATTCCGATACGTATTGTGACGAAATACAGTATGAAGAACAAAATCCTATAAATATCAATAATCAAATCGATTATGACGATAATGCCCAAATAGAACAAATTCACGAATTATCTGTAAACGATAATAATGAAAATTTTCTAGACCCAGGCCCCTCAAAACCACAAGCCTGACGGAAATTAATATTTCCTCTAGTAACGCTTTACCATATATACAACTCGAATACCCGAAAATAAAATTATTAATCGACACAGGCAGTTTTCGTTCTATTCTAAGACCTACAGTGGCTGAACAATGTTTCCCACAATGTATTTATCGTTCTCAAAATATTATCAAAACCGCCATAGGAAGTGAAAATACCCAATTTCAAGCCGATATTCCAATTTTTTTAAAATATGGTAACAATCACGAAATCAATTTTATTCTTTTTGACTTTCATGACTTTTTTGACGGAGTTATAGGACTAACTGACTTAAAGAACATGAGTCTAAATATTGATCTAATTAATCAAAGATTGATTGGACCTGATATCGAAATTCCATTCAAATATAGAGAAAATTTGGAAACAGATTTTTCCATCACTCTTAATCCAAACGAAAAAGTACTAAAGAATATTCCAGTTAATATTTATGAAGGCGATATTATTGTAAAAACAACACAGCTAGATAAATTAGTAATTCCACCCGCACTTTCTCGTGCAAATAACGGATTTGCTATTCTAGAAATTCAAAATCCCTATGATAAATATATAACTGTAAAATTTAAAGAACCATTAAAAGTCGAACCGTTTGAACAAAGTCAATTCGAATTATTTAATTTCGAAACGTTTACACAAAATCAAAAACGCAATCAAGAAAATAAAATGTTCAAAAATAATTTAATTCGTACGCAACATATGAATCCGGAAGAAAAGGAAGCGATTTCCAAGTTATGTAAAGAATTTTCTGACATATTTTATCAAAACGACGAAGAATTGTCTTTCACATCCAAAATTAAACACGAAATCAGGACAACGGACGATATCCCTGTACACACCAAGTCATATCGATATCCATTTGTTCATAAAGAAGAAGTAAGACGGCAAATAAATGAAATGCTCGAAAAAGGAATAATAAGACCATCCAGTAGTCCTTGGTCATCACCCATCTGGATTGTTCCAAAAAAGGTCGATGCTTCTGGAAAGCAGAAGTGGAGAATTGTTGTAGATTTTCGGAAAATTAACGAAAAAACAATTTCAGATCGATATCCAATCCCAAATATAAGTGATATTTTGGACAAGCTAGGACGAGCCCAGTATTTCTCTACACTAGATTTAGCTAGTGGATTTCATCAAATAGAAATGCATAAAAGCTCAATCGAAAAGACCGCATTTAGCGTAGAAAATGGACACTATGAGTTTTTAAGGATGCCATTCGGATTGAAAAATGCTCCATCCACTTTCCAACGAGTAATGGATGAAATTTTTAAGGACGTACAAAATAAAATTTGTATGGTGTTTATGGACGACGTAATCGTAATAAGCACAGGCCTAACAGAACATATCCAAAATCTGAAAATAGTATTCGAAAAATTAAGAGAAGCAAATTTAAAAATTCAGATAGACAAGTGTGAATTTCTGTGTAAAGAAGTAGAATTTTTAGGACACGTTGTAACACCCAACGGAATAAAACCAAATAAAAAGAAAATTTCTGCAATACAAAAATACCCCATCCCAAAAACACAGCGTGAAATCAAAGCATTTCTTGGTTTATTAGGTTATTATCGGAAATTTATAAAAAATTTTGCGAAGTTAACCAAACCATTGACACAGTGTCTCAAAAAAGATAGCAAGGTAGAACATACAAAAGAATTTGTTGATTGCTTTAACACTTGTAAAAATACGTTAACATCAGAACCAGTTTTAGCATACCCTGATTTTTCCAAATCATTTGAACTTACCACTGATGCCTCAAATTTTGCTATATCAGGAATACTTTCACAAGAAAACCACCCAATTTGCTATGCATCTCGTACATTGAATCCAGCAGAAATAAATTACTCAACAATAGAAAAAGAACTTTTAGCTATTGTATGGAGTTGTAAACATTTCAGACCATACTTATTTGGACAAAAATTTGTAATATATACCGATCACAAACCGCTACAATGGTTGATGTCATTAAAAGAGCCAAACTCAAGACTAATGCGCTGGAGATTAAAACTAGAAGAATTCGACTATGAAGTAAAATACAAGAAAGGAAAAACAAATCAAGCAGCAGACGCACTTTCAAGACACCCTGTAGATATCAACGCCATAGAGACAGAATCAATATTTAACAATTTAGGCGACTCGGACGAAATCATAGAAGAATTTTTGTTACATCGAAGTGAAGAGGATTTACCTAATTTAGACAATCAAACAGTAGAAGAACTTTTGAAATTGAATATCAATGAACCAAAAATAAAAATTATAAGCGATATTCAAATTAAACCACCAAATATTCAATTACCAGTAGTTCAACTACCCACTGACAATGAAACAGTGCATACGTCAGTAGAAAACCCGATATTTGCAATACCAATATCCGAAAGACCGATCAATGAATATAAAAATCAAATAATAATCACCGACGGAGAAGTAGAAAATATTCAAATACGAAGAGAAAAAGTCTTTGAAAATAATAGGATGTATGTCACTATCTCTAACAGAAATCCAACACCTCACATCGTGAAATTACTAAAAGAAAATATAGACCCTAAACGAGTTTATGCAATTTTCTTTAGAAACGATTTATTAGCACGAAATTTTACTGTGACTCTACAAAATCTATTTCGAAACTCTGCATATAAATTAGTACATTGCACTACATTTCTAGAAGACATTGAAAAGCTTTCTGATCAGAAAGAAAAGTTAGAAATGTATCACACGACTAAAACATGTCATAGAGGAATGAATGAAATGAAAGCAGCACTCAGCCGAATATTCTATTGGCCAAGAAAGTCTATAGATATAGAAAACTATATAAACAATTGCGAGACTTGCCAAAAGAATAAGTACGATAGAGATCCACCAATAATCAAATTTAATCTCACTCCAACAGCCTCAAAACCATTTGAGCACATTCATGTGGACACTTTCAGAATTAATAGCGAAGCTTTTGTCACCGTTATCGACTCATTTTCTCGATATGGACAAGCCTACCCTCTTAAAGCTATTACCGGAGTAGAAGTAATAGAAAATCTATTAAATTTTATAACACATCACGGACTTCCATTAAAAATTACCGCCGATCAAGGTACCGAATTTAAAAACAAGGAATTAGAAGATTTTTGTAAAATGTACAAAATCGAATTACACTTTACTACACCGAAAAATAGTAATTCAAATTCCCCTGTTGAGAGATTTCACTCATCAATTATAGAAAGTTATCGTTGTTTACAGGAAGACCATAATAATCTAAATACGGAACAATTAATCAAACGAGCCGTTATGGGATATAATAATTCAATACATAGTGTTACGAAATATACTCCATTCGAAATTATCACGGGACATATAAAATCAATAAATCCGTTCGATCTTAATGATAATATGATAATTTCAAACAATGTACAAACTCATAAAGAAACATCGAATAAGCTCTACGAACGTATAAAAGAAGTCAACGAGCAAACTAAACAAGACATAATCGAAAAGCGAAATGAAACTAGAAACGAACCCCCAGATTTTCAATCGCAAAAAATCGCCTATATAAAAAATAAACAGCGAGGAAAAATGTATCCTAAATTTAAGAAAGTTAATTTAAAAGGTCAAACAGACATCAAAATAAAAACAAATAAAACATCATATCATAAGAGTAGCGCTAGGAAACCTAAAATTAAAATGAAACAATCTTTTCAGGTTAACGATGCTGAAAAAATTGACGACTCTGTTCCTAGTACTTCACATAGGACTGACGATAGGAGCTGACATTCAAGTAACAAACTTAAATAACCCTATCCTTCCTATAAAATTAGGAAACTCTAGAATAGTATATAATAGACATACGTTTTTGCATTATATAGATTTAAGTTACTTAATTAATCAATTAGATGATATCGAAAATAATTTCTTAATAATTAAAATCATTTATTATTATCAAATGCTACGAATCATATTTCTTATCATGGCTTAGCGGAAAACTTACTTGTAAGAACAGAATATTTAATTCAAATCGCGAGTAATAAATTACAAAATTTACACCCACATATCCGAAAAGAACGAGGATTAATAAATATTATTGGAAAAGCAAGTAAATGGCTATTTGGTACGTTAGATTCGGAAGATAGTCAACGATATGATGAAGCAATAAATATTTTGAATACAAATCAAAAACAAATTGCCAATGAAATGAAATTGCAAATTTCACTCTCAAAAAATCTAATAAAGAATTATAATAACACGATTATTACTCTTAGCAAAAATCAAGACAAACTTCAACATGGTTTAAAAGCGCTTCGCAATACAATGGAACGAGAAATAAAGTCCTTAGGAGATTATCTTAGTTTTCAAGGTATTCTTACGCAATTAAATTTAGATTGCCAAAATGTAATTATGTTTTTGGACAACTTAGAAAACGCTATTATGTTTGCAAAAATAAACGCTCTTCATAATAGTATTCTTTCAAGTTCTGACTTAAATGAAATGTTAAAATACTTAACGAAGATTTACAGAAAAAATGAAATTCCAAGGTTCCAAAATATATTGTCTTATTATCAATTTTTTGGTACGCAAATAACTTTTTCAAATTCAAAGCTTATCTTTGCTATTCATGTACCGATACTGAGACCTGAACCTTTCACCTTTTTCCATATTTACCCAGTAATCGAAAAATTGTTAGCCAAATGTAGCAGCGATCAATATTTGCCAATCGAACAGTCAGTTCTAGTCAAAATACCTGAAAGCTGCGAGATCCAAATCAATGGAAGAAAATTCCTGAATGATGTGAAAATTCAAGAAGGAAAACCATTAATTCTGCCAGAAATCAAACTGTCTGCAATAACGCACGAAACCATTTTGGAAATGCCAAATATAACCAAAATTAATCTTGACGAAATTTATCGCCTCAAGGATGCAGCCAATCAGCTGACTTCGTTTAGTATTGACAGCCAGCAACCCCAAAATACGTCATTTTACATCACCCTTGTGTTTTGCTCCCTAATTATTATAATTCTAGCAATAACACAAAGAAGAAAAATCTACCAGGTATGGAAATCCACCCAAAATAAGAAACCTAGGGATGAAGAAGAAGCCACACCCATGGAAAACATTCATTCGAAAAAACACTCCGTAATTTTCGAATCTTAAGGATGGAGGAGTTAAGTCACCACAACCTGTGGGAATTGGCCATTCAGCATGAAACCGAACCCGTGTGACTTGCCCAGTCAGCAGATGCACCGATGGGAACTAGATTTAAGCAATGTCATGTAATTTACCTTCTAAGATAGATTTTATGTAGGATCATTCTCTATTTAGCTATTGTCAAGTAAAGTCAAACTGTAGTTAGCTCCTAATAAATAATTTTTAAAAAGAGATTTTTGAAAGTTAAATACTTAAGTCTTATCATTATTTTTGAGACAAATAAAAAGGAACTGAAGTATACAAATTTTATTTAAAAACATACAAACATGACAAATATCTGGTTAATGACATATTCAAAAAGTAGCTTAATAACTATTTTCTTCTATTAAATACCTATTAAAACATATTTACAGCAGTGCCTTCACTGGTTTTGAAACGTTACCAAGTTAGTATACTTATCGAATGGGGAAGAGCCGTCGGTCGTCGACCTCCAATGCTCTCAATCTATTGGTGCAGTTACTTTACTACGTGCATACTATAAATATTTTGGGGGTAAAACAAGGCGGAACCAAGGGAAGCGGCATTGTCAGATTGACATGTAAGAACTTCAGAACCGGTTTTTGATGAATCAAAAATGGGGAAAATAAGTATTTAGTGTTATAATTTAATATGAAAAAAGTATGTACAGTAACTCGTAAACTTAAAATTTGGCAACGCTACATCTATCGACCATAGAATGTGCCTCAATGTTGGGGGAAAACATAGAACCATTTGTCCCGTCTCTTCAGGTTAAATGTCTTTGGTATTAACAACTAATCAACAATATTTGTTGCTTATTTTAATTACAGCTATAAGAAAAAAACAAAAAAATAGTTTATTATGTCTGGCGCATATCAGTTGGTCCATCTCACGCAATATGATAAAAATATGCTTACGCGATGAAATAGGATATATTTTTTTAAGCAGGCCATGGAAAAACAAAAACTAATAATAATATGTTTGTCTAGTAATGTCAGTTTAGCGTCAGTTTGCTGCAAAAATGGTTCGCGGAAAGGCGTTATCGAACGATATGCGAAATTCCATTGTTGCTGCCCACAAAAATGGAGTTTCTGGGCATAATATTGCAAAAAATCTAAGCATTCCTCAAGGAACAGTTAGAAACATTATCACACTGTTTAACCAAAATGGAAATATTCAGACAAAAATCAAAACTGGCCGTCGTTCTAAGATCACAGAAAGAGATGAGTGGGCTCTTCGCGCAATTATCAAACAAGATCGCAGAGCTGCGTCGAAAGAGATAGCTGTAAAATGGTCACATGCGATTGGCAAACGAGTTTCAAGAGATACTTGTTTGAGAAGATTGACAAAAATGGGAGATGGGTTCTACAAAGTAAGTTGTGAGTAACAAAGAGAAGTCAAACTCATTACAATAATATCATATTTTCATTTTAGGCGAAGGAAAAGCCACTTCTTTCTATAAAACAAAAACGAAATAGACTTTTATGGGCAAGAGAGCATAAACACTGGGTACCGCGTCAATGGGATTCAGTTATTTGGAGTGACGAATCTAAGTTTGAAGTTTGTGTGGGTGATTCACGAAGTAGAATTATCCGAATGCCAGGAGAAGAATATCAAACAGACTGTCTCAAAAAAAGGTGAAGTTCCCTGCGTCTGTAATGGTTTGGGGATGCATGTCCTCACAAGGAGTTGGACGTCTTCTTTTTATTGATGGCACCGTTAATGCTGCAAAATACAAAATAATTTTACGAGAACAATTGCTGCCATCCATTGAGATGATTCAACTACCAGAAGGAGGATTTATATTTCAACAGGATGGCGCAGCATGCCATACTGCTCATACCGTCAATTCATGGTTTCAAGAAATGAATATTCCTGTTTTAAAATGGCCTTCAAGTAGCCCGGACTTATCTCCAATTGAGACCTTATGGCACCAAATGAAAAAAGCACCTCGAACCTCTCCAGTCCGCACTATTACCGAATTAAGGCAGAAACTTCAGGAAATTTGGAATAATTTTCAGCCAGAATACTGTAAAATATTAGTGGACACAATGCCTAAGAGAATCGATGCCGTTTTAAAGCAGAAAGGAGGCTGCACTCAATGGTAACTGTAACCAATTTTCCAAAAATGTTGGTCCAATTAATATGCGCCAGACTTTATGAAATATGTTTATGTTTATTTTTTATTATTGTAATTGAAATAAGCAAGCATTATTGTTGATTAGTCGTTAATACCATATAGCAGCAACTTATCTTAGTTGTTTCTGTTAGAGTTATTTTAAATAAATAAAAATTAGAAATGCAACATTATGTTAATATATCTCCTCGGTCCAATTCATATGCGACAGGGCTCGTATTCTATCAATAATAAATTACAGCATATTATTCCGCCATGCATATGCATCGAAGTCAATTAAACCATGAAACTTGTAAGGCTTATATTTATAAACTATTAACTGAGTAAAATTTAGCTCCTGACCCCGCACAAACTCGAATTGACCATATAATATCATGAATATTCATATATATTTAGCTTCCCCTTGAAGCCTTTCGCTAAGAATGAATTCGTCTAACGGGCTAAAATCGATCGTGTGTACACAAGCAAGTAGAAAGTTGTGCTTTCGTACGATTCACTTTCCTTTAACTTTTATTTCGTTTTAAATTAAAGGTCATTAGAGAAAAATGAGAATAAGTGAAAGTTGAATACAAAGGCCACCCAAGGTCGTTAACTTTCATAATAGGAGTTTTAACCAAAACTCATTAGATTAGACATCATTCGTTTTTTATCACCCTCTGAGCTTCCGACTGCGATTGGTCAGATTTCAAAATTTTGCATGACTCATATTATAAAGCTATATACCGCAGTCGGGATTTTTCTTTCCTAGAAGTTTTGCGTAGCCTAGGACAATTCAGAGAGTATTTCTTTTCGAGTCTCATAGAGGAAGAATTTTTATATCTGCTGTATACTACTAGTGATATTATATTAAAGAAAGGTACCTATTCACTGATAAAAACCGGCTTAATGAAATTCTTGATCTTTTTAGAAGCTGTAATTAAAAATTTTAAGAATTATGGAAAATTAATGGCTTCCTTAAAAAATAACCATAATATATTATATGTTTTTGACAAGCCTGAACGCACTATGGGAGGCTATGTAATAGTATATTATTTTATATGGAGGAAAAGTGATACTTTTCATGGCGCGCTCGTGTTTAACAGCCGAACGGAGTGAGGCTGGTAATAAAGAGCAAGCCATGAAAAGTAACTTTTCCTCCACATAAAATATGCTGTTCTTTCTTCAAATGTCGACAAATTAATGCAAAAATATCTCTTTTTAATAGTAATAATAATAATTATTATCAAAGATAAGTTGGTTTGCAAGGCGGCTTAGACTGGTATCTGTGAATAGGCACAGGTCGTTGCTATATTAATGTAACATAAAGCTGTCAGTGGACACCGTCAACAATAATTATTTTTTTCAAATTGCGTCTCCGATTGCGTTTTAATTCCGTATTGATAAGCAGTTATTGAGTAAGTTCGATTAAGTTAATAACCAATTTGTTCCTAAATTAGTGATTTTTAGAAATGCAGTGCACAAATTGAGTGATAAATACAAATTTTAGTTTAATAATTCTTGAGTTGTTGACGCTTGCTTTGTTGTTT
>MU187946.1:9392-27187 GCA_016904865.1 Pissodes strobi | reverse complement strand
ACTTTTCATGGCGCGCTCGTGTTTAACAGCCGAACGGAGTGAGGCTGTTAATAGAGAGCAAGCCATGAAAAGTAACTTTTCCTCCAAATAAAATATGCTGTTTTTTTTTCAAATGTCGACAAATTAATGCAAAAACATCTCTTTTTAATAGTAATAATATCTAATTATTATTAAAGATAAGTAGGTTCGCAACGCGGCTTAGACCGGTGTCGCTGAATAGGCACAGGTTGTTGCTATAGTAATGTAACATAAAGCTGTCAGTGGACACTGTCAACAATACTTATTTTTTTAAAATTGCGTCTCCGATTGCGTTTTAATTCCGTATTGATAAGCAGTTATTGAGTAAGTTCGATTAAATAATAACCAATTTGTTCCTAAATTAGTGATTTTTAGAAATGCAGTCACAAATTGAGTGATAAATACAAATTGTAGCTTAATAAATCTTGAGTTGTTGACTCTTATTTTGTTGTCTGTTTGTATTGTATCTATGTTGCTATGACAACACTTTTACCTCCGCCGGCGGAAAAGTGAAAAGTAAAGCTCAGGCGGAGGAAAAACGAAACTTTACGGCCGCCTACACAGTCGAGTAATGACGGATTTACTGACGTTTGAAGAAAAAATCTGTTTACGGCATTAGCAACATGCCGCGAAAACCGTATCCCTTTAACTCTGTTAATAAGCGAGGAATCCCCCCCCCCCCCAATTACGACCAAAACCGGACCCCCATACATTTTTAAAACTTGTACTTTACTATTTACGAATAAAATTAAGTTTAAATCAAGATAAATAAAATATATGGCATGAAAATTTACAATAATTCTCGTTACGAAAAAGCTGTTATAGCCGCGACACTCGGCTCGTTTAGCGGGGTACGGAATCAAATTTTCTCCCTGAAGCTCACTGAAGCAGAACACTACGCAGTTGGAACTCGATGCCAATTATACGTGCTTACCTGGGCCACGGTAGAATTAATTATCGGTAGGGTCAAATGCATAAAAATCTCGATTTTGCCGCCTGAGGTAAAAGCGGTTCAATCCAGTTTTCGCAGAGACTCGCAGAAACTTTGCGGAGTTTTAGCACAAACGTATTATACGAGGGCGAGGGAGACATTATTTAGTGACTGTTGTTGCGTTTTCTATAACGATGGCTGGATTTTGTGCAGTGGATAACTGTTTCAGTAAAAGTGATGATGAAAAATCATTTTTTAGATTCCCAAAAGATCCTTTCAGGTATGAGTAAATAATAATATTATGTAGAATTAAAATACCTACCTACTTGGTTTTTTAAAAATGGATGAGATAAAAATTAAGCATGAAAATATTATTCATAAAATTGTACACGCCATTAATCAATCATGTTCTCTTTTCAAACCATTTGGTTTTGTGTTAATCATAAAATGTAAGATTAAACTTATAGTTCCCATTCATAGCATAGGGGTGGAAACAATAAAAACGAAAATATTTTATATATAAATAAACCAAAACAATGCAATTACAAAGGGAAAAACACCATCATTTTTCCAAATTTCAATTACGGGTGTTAAGGGAGCAGTGACCATAAAGGGGTCGTTTATTTTGTAGGAAGGGTTGTAGGTCAGGTTATAAAACTATTATGGGCCTGAAAGTTGGTAGTTTAGGTATCTAAGACGGTGCGTGGCGTGAGCGTCAAAACCAATAGGCTTGATTCCGGCCTATAAAGAACCGTTTTTTTTATAGTGAAAAAATACCATATTAAGATACTTGTCTTAAAATACCATATTTTTTCGCACGAGCACGAAATTAGGAAACGTACCCGCTTGCGTGGAGTTTCCTAACGTGAAACGTGCAAGTGCGCTAAATGTCTTTTAAAACGTGTAGTTTATACTAATTTTTCTATTTTGCAGGTTTTTTAATGAAAACTATTAATTTAATCTAGTCCCGATCAACAGTTGGGCGGCCATATTGTCATTTTTGACGTCTTATTACTAGAAATCCCATTGAAAGCGGTGTCGAAATTTTTGCTAGTGGGCCTTGACATTGAACAATTTTGTTAATATCCTAGCAACCAGTTAACAAAAGCCGTATCGAAAAGAAGTTCCTTTCGACATGCATTTGCGTATCAAAATGGAATAATTTTGAACGCAAAATTGAAAATAGTATATTAAGATACTAGTTTTAAACGATCATATTTTTTCGTACGAACACGAAATTAGGAAACGACCCGCTTGCGGGGAGTTTCCTAACGTGCGAGTGCGCTAAATGTCTTTTAAAATGTGTATTTTATACTATATTTTCTATTTTGCACGTTTTTTAATGAAAAATTTTAATTTGTTCTAGTCGCAATCAAAAGTTGGCCGGCCATCTTGTCATTTTTGAGGTCTTTATTAGTAGAAATCCCATTGACAGCGGTGTCGAAATTTTTGCTAGTGAGCCTTGACAATGAACAATTTTGTTAATATCAGAGCAACCAGTCAACAAAAGTGGCGTCAAAAAGAACTTCTTTTCGACACTACTTTGCGTATCGAAAAGACTTCTTTATGATACCAAAATAGAAAAAGTATTTTTTATACGTTACTAAAAAAGACCGTTTTAACAACGTTAAAATTGGCTATGTAGATTTTTGGTGCAAATTGTAGGTAGTTAAATTAACGTTTAAATGCAACGTTTCTGCATGCCATTCATTTTAAGATTTGTATATAGTATATTGTGCAACAAGTGCTGAAAGTAAGACTTTTCACACGAATGAGACAGTTTGGTGACACGAGCCGTAGACGAGTGTCATAAAGTCTTTCAGCACGTGACCTTCTCACGTGTAGCACACAATACTTTTTCTACGACTGCTACATACAGGTTCCAGGTGCCCCACTGGGAGTGTGATAGAAAATTACATGTTATATGGGAAACTTTTTTATTATTGATTTATCAGAAAATTTTATTCCTAGCGAAAGAAGCTACGTGATTAAGAGATTCTCGCTAAACTATAACTAGGGGCACAGTCCTAAAATGGGGCCACCGATGTGGAGTCCCTATTTTCTAAATATTTTCAAAAAGAGGTTCTGGGGGCGAAGCTCTGAAATGAGGCCCCATGGGGCGAAACCCAAGAATAGGGCCTATGGTACGAGAGTTCCATTTTTACAGATTTAGGAATGGGGCCCCGGGGGCGAAGCCCTAAATTGGCTCCCAAGCCTTAAATGGGGGCTCCTTGTATGAGAGTCCTATTTTCTACAGTTTTGCAAAAAGGGGCTCCTGGGGGGTGAAGCCCTAAAATTGGGCCCCCTTTTTTAGAGATCTGGGAATGAGACCTCTGAGGGCAAAGCTCTAAAACGGAGACGAAGCCCTTTAATCTAAATACCCGAATAAGCGTGTGATATGTCCAGTTTTCAAGAGCAGTTGTTAGTGCGTTTTTGTCTATTTTCAGGGCAGTCGTAGAAAATAGTTATTAAACAAACTTTGCGTATATTATGTTTCGTGTTACTAAATACCTTATAGTTATATTAGTTTGGGTCTGTACTTGTCTTCAATTTCGAAAAAATTAATATTTTTGTAATATAAGCTACATTACACAAAACTTGTTATTAAGTGCATTGTTTATTTGTTTTATTATCATTTTAACTTTCACACATTCTAATAAGAACCTGTCGTGAAGCATCTCTAATATAAATATTATTTCTAAATATATTAAAATTAGAGTGTCGAATGAAATTATAAAATAAAAAGACTTATTAGTAGAAACTGACTCCATGCGACAACAATATTTTACTAATTGCACGTCCCCTCGTATAGGACCTGATCCAACGACGGCAAAGCCAGGCAAGCAGGTGCCTGCCGGTGCTCTTTGATCTCAATACTTCAAGGGATTTGAGCTTACTGACGTTACTGTTCCTTGCTTAAGGCGCCTACAGACGACATGGCAAACGTAAGCCAACTTCCGCATTTGTGGACATTGGCCAATCATGTGTATAGAAAACACATCACAAACTTCGTCCAACGTTGGTGCTGGCCGACGCACGTTCGCCTCGGAGGCGGTATTTATAGCACACATCAAAGGGATCAGGTTTTGACCGGCTGACTGGCATATATTGGCGTGGCTTAAATCTCTATCCACACGATGCGTGAACATTTGAATTGTTTATTCAAAATCTGCAGATATCCAACAGAAATTGCTGAATTATCTTTAGATTGTCCAGTAACTTATTGGCGCTGTACCTGAAGAAATGTATTAATTAGTAAGATTTAAGGTGAATTCATAAATGGTTGACTTTATCGCTATAAAGCACACCTTACACTTTCCTACTCCAGCTAATATTTGACCATTACCGCATTTGACTTCTTCTTCTTCTTAGGTGTTTTTTTTAACTTGCAGTGCAGTTGTGGATAATAACAACAATGATGAAGCTGAAATGACGACTTCAGTTTCATCGTGATCCATTTTGTTCAATGTTGG
The DNA here is from genome assembly GCA_016904865.1 of Pissodes strobi. NCBI lineage: Eukaryota > Metazoa > Arthropoda > Insecta > Coleoptera > Curculionidae > Pissodes > Pissodes strobi. Next base: position 22,765 of record MU187946.1, on the reverse strand, counting down.
GTGTAGTTCGCTACTTTTCACACATTGCCAACATTCGCTAATGCTGGCACGTCGTGTGAATGCTTTCAAATTGCGAATGATGACGAATATGCGAATGTTGGCTTCATCGTTGGCCCCAGCGTTAGTCAAAACCCGCACATCGTCTGTAGGCCGCTTTATACTGTGCCTGGCCCGGAGTGCAATAAATTTTCATAGGAATTAAAATTGAAAAATATTTGTTATTTGGGTAAATAGGCTATCGTTATGTGTATATATTGTTTTGTTTGTATGTTATATAAATAAGTTAATGTTTATGTGTTAAAATGTGCAGATAGTTAGTTTGTCTACTTAAACTTAAATTTGATCATAAGGTATCGGAATCGGTTCAAATGACTAAAATAAATTGGAACTAACTGAAACTAACCGAAAGTTAATTGAACGACTAAATAAAGGTTAATAAGCACCAAAACAGGCTAAAAAGTATGGGAACAGATTAAAAATGTTAAAGTAAATTAAAACTAACCCAAATTAACCGAATATTGGCAAGTAACCAAAGACATTAAAATTGGTTATAACGTATCGGAACCGGTTCCAATGACTAAAATAAATTAAAACTAACTTAAATTAACCGAAAGTTGATTGAACGAAAGTAAGTTGAAAATAACCAAAACTAACCGAATTATGAGGACTAACTAAAATTAACCAAACACATTTAAATTGGTTATAACGTATCGGAACCGGTTCAAATGACTAAAATAAATTAAAACTAACTGAAACTAACCGAAAGTCGATTAAACGACTAGCTAAAGCTAACCAAACGCACCAAAAAGGGCTAAAACGTATCGTAACAGATTAAAAATATTAAAGTAAGTTGAAACTAACCGAAATTAACCGAATCTTGACGACTAACTTAAATTAATTAAAAACATTTAAATTGATTATATCGTATCGGAACCGGTTCAAATAACTAAAATAAATTGGATTTAATTGAAACTAACCAAAATTTGATTGAAAGACTAACCAAAAGTACCAAAACGGGCTTAAACGTATCGGAATAGTTTAAAAATTTTGAAGTAAGTTAAAACTAACCTACATTAACTGAATTTTGGCGACTAACATAAACACTAAAATTGGTAATAACGTATCGGAACCGAAAGTAATCAAAAGTTGTTTGAATGGCCCAATTTTGACGACTAACCAAAACTAACCAAAAACATTAAAATCGGTTATAATGTATCGGAACCGGTTCAAATGACTAAAATAAATTAAAACTATACGAAAGCTGATTGAACTAACCCAAACTAACTAAAACTAATCGAAAGTAACAAAAAGCATCAAAACGGACTAAAACGTATCGGAATAGGTTACAAAATTTAAAGAGCCCAAAAATAATCGAAAATTAATAATATGGAAACATTCATAAAATATATATGTATACACATTTTATAGAAATAACATGTTTCTAATTTTTTTATTAGTCTTAGAACCATTTCATCATTTAGCCATGTTGATTTTAGTTTGACAATATTTTTGAATTATATTTCAATATAAAAGGTCTCAAAAGAGCGGGACATATTTTCCGAGCTTCGAATTCTTCTAAAAATTGTAGATATATTTCATGTAGCATGTCGAATAGCATTCCTTACATTTAAATGCAACTGTTTTCAAACAGTAACTTTGAAATTGTTGTAACTTTAAACCCCTGCAGAATTTGATCGGTTTAACTTAGAGCGAAACGATTTGCATCTTCTTATCTTAGTTACTTAGTATCTACGTAGAGGTACCAAATTTTCGGTTTGGTGGGGAGTATTTTCCAGGTTATGGTTATGTGGAAGATAAGAAAGTAGAAAACATTTCGTTTGACAATAAACAGTTCGGATTCTACAATAAAAGTGTAAGCCTCAAAAACATTGTTTTTGCTGGTTGTTTGTCGTAAAAGTCGATCGTTATCCAGATATATCCATTATTTCAGATTTCATCAGCACCTTGATAATATTTTGATTCGCTGTAACTTTTTTGTTTTTAAAGATATCAAGGTAAACAAAAAAGCAAAATGTAGGGTTGGTAGCCAAGTTTTTTCCTAGGTTACATATAAAACAAAACACTAACAATTTTCTGACATTTGAGCCTACTCTATATTTTTTTAAATAGAACACCCTATATTTTATTACATTTTAGGACTCTCTAGTGAAATCTAAACACATCTCGTGTATAATACCCTATACCTATCTTTAGCTGTTTACGAAATATTGACAGTTGAAAGTCGGGCATTGTGACATTTTACAGGCTTTAAAATCTAAACCGCACGAGATCAAAGAAAACGGTTTGCACATCTCTCTCTTATGTTTTCATAAGCTATCGAATGACAGTGACATTGAATTTGACCGGATGTTCAAAAGTTCCGGTTAATTTTATCCGCGGGTTAAATTCAAAGTTACTGTCATTCGATAGCTCATGGAAACTTAAGACAGGAATATGCAAACCGTTTTCTTTGCTCTCGTGGGGTTTAGATTTTAAAGCCTGCCAGAATGTCAAAATGCCCGACTTTCAACTGTCAATATTTCGTAAGCACCTAAAGATAGGTATAGGATATTGTCACGATTTGTATTCTTTATCTGTGACGACACGCCTTACTTAGCGTGTAGGAGAGTAACTCAGATTTAGGAACGCACTACGTCAAGTTGAGAACAGATAATAAAGGAGACACATCGATAAAAACAATAACAAGTTTATTTACAAACAAACTTAACAACGGTTAGATTGTATACTAATAAAGGCGTGTTTAAGATTATAGATGAATTAAGAGTTTACACTATACCCAATTAATATGAAATGCATGTCTTGTCGAGGGAGGCTTAGTTCAAAGTTTGTCTAGCAAGCGACGTCACTATTTTATTAATAAAGTTTATGTGAGCGGGTTGTCTTTTATTTAGGTATTTGTTCTGATATTTATGAGGTAAGTCTTTTAAGTTTATCACAAATTGCTAAGGCACTTTCACTACTTTTTAAAACTCCCCAAAAACTATCCCTGTACTAGAAGTTCTAATACTTCATAAATTCGACTCTCTCTTATACTTTTAGTAGCCCCGAATGCCGTATACCTGTGCATACGTTCACCCAGGTTAGGTAAGGACCTGACAACCTTATACCTGTGCATAAGTGTTCTCAGTTATGGGGGTTGTGGGATAGATCAACTAGAAGTGGACGTACCTGTGTACTGTCCAGCGATTAATTGAGCGGTTTGAGAGACCCGAAAGTCTGATTAACTCGGCGTTTGCCTGCGTATTTATATGTTACAAAATGCTGATGGCTGCATCATTAAGGATTAAAGTCGCTCCCGTCGACCGCTAAAATTGTTTATAATTAACAGTGAATGTTTATATAACATTTTTCAAGTTCAAGTTAAAACTCGCGTCAGGGTGATATTTAATTAATGATTTTAATTAGTTCACAATATTATACACGAAATGTGTTTAGATTTCTCTAGAGAGTCCAAAAATGTAGTAATATACAGGGTGTTCCATTTAAAAAAATATATAGGCTTATATGTCAGAAAATTGTTAGTGTTTTATTTTATATATAAAAAACATGGCTATCAACCCTACATTTTGTTTTTTTTGTTTACCTTCATATCTTTAAAAACAAAAAAGTTACAGCGAATCAAAATGTTATCAAGATAAATTGAACGCACGGTACATGTTGCACCGATTTAGCGTAATTGTGCACTTCATGTATAAGCTAGTTCGTGAACTATAGCCAGATCAAAAATTTACTTTCATTTCACCATCTGGACAATATTTTTATCTAGTGAATAAAATGAAAAAGCTGTTACGAAAAAATATGCAAAATCGTACATAATACGTTTATAAAATTGTGCAGGTTGCTAAGAATTTATATAAAACAAAATTATGTACTTATACCTATAAGATCTTTTTTAAGCTTAAAAGAGAACATTTAGATAAATCAAAATTTTCAAAATTATTATTGCAGATCTTCACAAGTTAGTCTAAAACCGTAACCACTACTTGTGCAATATAATCTCTCATATAAAAAAAAACTTTTGTTGTGTATAGATCTTGATAGTTGAAGATTATCTTGGAGCTTATATTCTATTATAGTTATGTTCATTTCAGTTTATTTCAATTTGAATTTATTTTATGTGTGTTATAACGTTCAAAAATAAATAATTTTCTACATAAATGAGTTGTTTTATTGATCGTAATTTATCAAAATAATATGTAACTAAATTATATTTTTCTTTAGGTAATTGACTTTTCTTTCAAGAATGCTGTACTTACTACAAGTAATCTACATTCGCCATTCTTAATTTCATTTCAAAAGATGTTTTTAAATATTTCTTTCAGGTGTGATGTTTAAATAAATATCCGGCTCTCTTTATGCAGTTTTATGGATCGTTAAAAATTGGTTTGTCTCTACTTGAAATAAGCAGTATTTTATAAATCATATATTTTGTAGTGAAAGTTTAAATAAAATAATAATAATAATAATAATAATAATAATAATAATAATAATAATAGATGCTTTATGTCAAAAAAATTTCCAATTTGCAGACAAAGCTAGAGTACAAAATATACAAAACATATAAAAACACAAATAGAAATATACAATAAAAAGAAAAACCTAACTATACAAAACTTTATACAATTGTGCAAATTGTACGAGGTCAAAATATTATTTAAAATGTTAAATATCAAGAGCTAGAGTACAAAACATACAAAACATATAACAAAAACATATAAATATACAATAAAAAGAAAAAGAAAAACCTAACTATACAAAACTATACAATTGTACAAATTGTACGTGGTCAAAATATCGATGGCCTAGGTGCAATACCTCGTATGTACTCTCAGCAACAATTGCTGGAATGATGGAAAAACTTCCTGGAATCTCTCATAGCTTTCAAAGCTTAACAATTTTTGGAAAAACTTTACATTCATTCTTAATATATATTATGGTAAATATTTTAGCTTTAAAGTTGATTATTTAAATTTTTAGAGTAACATACGTGGTATTGCATTTCCGAATTTTATTATTTTTGGTACTTACGTGGAACTCTATTTATTGATTCAAATGAATTCATTAATGAGGCAAAATAGGTTGTAATAATTATATGTTTAATAATTTAGCATTAACCCACAAAAATGTTTACATGCTGAAAAGTTGCGGAAAAATATTAAAGTAAAATTAGAATAATATTGAGAAACAAACAAATTAAACCTTATTCTAAATGAACAAAGGAAACAAGCAAATTAAACCTTATTCTAATCAAACAAAAGGACTAAAATGTAATCTTTCACTATTTCTTTTTAGCAGTTTCGTGAGGCAAGTTTTTGTAAAACGAGTGGTAGTCTGAGTCCATAACTGTTGTAATTTCTTGAAGTTGTTCGTATTTTTCAAAAGATATTTTTGGTTTGGAGCAATACAGGTATTTGTACTTTCTTAAAGGTGTATATTCATCGTCAAGATCGGTTTTGACGTAAATTACACCTGCGGGTGTATATTTTATTGCTCGTATGTCGGCAACTGTAGCTCCTACAGGTCTTAAAGATGAATACCACTGGACAGCAGGATCACTATAGTTTTTGAAAAAATCATGATGTAGGTACTTGGTGTCAAGGGGAAAGGGTTTCTGACGAGTTTGACGGGTAACTGAAACGAATTCCCCTGGCCAGTATATTTCACGCCTATTAAGATGCCGTTAGATTAAACTATGAGCAGCGTCACACTCCATTTGAGTGTGACCTTTAATCAAATATTTCTGCTCAATAATTATGTTGTTATTAACAGAGTACCCTAACAAAGCATTAGCAAGAATAATAATATTGCGATTCTGGTAACCGCATCCATCGCTGTACAATATTATTGGTATTTCTGAACCTTTAAATTGTGTTTGAAGGTAATCTATAATGCAACTTGCAAACACTGGTGCGTCCAGTTTTCCTTCACCCTCATGCCACCAATGATTGGTTGACTGGTGTGTTGTCAGGTTATAAACTGTAAAATTATGTACCCTGAGTTTCTGCTTATAATAAAGTGTGGAAGCATACATCCTGGGACACAATTGTACTGCCTGCAGGTCCATTACCAATACATTGCACTTGCCGTTGGCGCCACCTTCTTTGTCTGCTTGCTTTTCTAATCTTGCTCTATCTTTGTTTGCAATGTGTGTTTCATATTCTTGTTGATTTAAATTACCGGCCTCAAAGCTGCAACACACGTCGCATTGGTCTTTTCTTGGCTGAAATATTCCAATATTCTTTTGTTCTAGCACTTCATCGAAAACGCAATTGCTAAGAGGTTTCCCTTCGCAGCACGAGACATATCTTTTGTATAGTTCCGCTTTATTTTTAACTAGATTATCCTCAAGGTACTTCTTCTTTAAATCTGATCTACAATAGTGGGAAGGCAACTTTGGTAGTTGATCAAACCATGCCTCCAAAAATTTCTTCTTCTCGCCTTTCTTAGGAACTCGGTTTTCATTACGTCTTGGAATTTTCTCTTCATTTGCTTCAACCATTCCATATTTTCCTGATTTGCACCATTCTCTTACGCTCCACTCCCCGATGCAGAGTGTATTGAGGAACATTGTTTTGCAAACGCGGTACTTTTTATTTATAAGATTCAGATAATAAAATAACGTTTGTGACTTTTGCGCGAGTTTTTCTTCTCATAGGCGCAGATTTTTCTGTATTATTAATAACAAAGATTTTCTTTTGGTCCCAGGACAATTCTTTCCAAAACTTATTAAATATTTGCATTCTCTCTTCCTCTGTAATTTTGTCACATTGATAAACTTTATTTTTTTCATTATGTTTTCCAGTACATCTTTTTTTAAGCTGCCTTTTATCTCTCACTTTATCGTTCTGCCAATTTCCGTTTCTCCTCGTAAAACCTAAATAATTTTCCCCCTTCATGCGTTTAATTTTATTCTTATTTCGTTTCCATTCATGTCGGTCTACAAATCTTCTTTTACATCTACCCTTTTTTCATTAGGTTCATCATGTCGTTCGTTTTCTGTAATTTCTTCATTGTTGAAACTACTACGGCTAGTGGTTTCATCTATACTTTCCTCTGAACTTTCATTACCTTCAGCTTGGAAGTCTGGGTCACTTAATCCTGAAGCTGGTGATTGAACCTGATCCTCCAACTGGGATTCGAGGCTGTTGTCTTCTCTCCCTCCGAAGGCAACTGAAGAACAAGAAGTGGTGGTCTTAATGGCACTTTCGTCGATACTTCAGAAATGTTTCTTTCGTCAAATAAAGCGTCGCCATCAATAGTGCTTTCAAATCCTATACAGTCATTCATTATGTCGTCCAGAGTGTTTGTCATATTTGTATTAGCGGATGTGAATGCATTATCTTGGTTACTGGTAATGTTGGTGACTACACCGTTGTCAGCAATGTCATAGACTTTCCAAGCATTTGCTTCTTGGGTTTGAAGAGAATCCGCATTTAATGCTAATCCAGCACTTTCTAACAAGACGTCATCTTTGAATATTATAGGCATTCTATCCAGTAAATTTTTAAGACTGTCGTTATTCATCAAACCTTGCGTAACAGACGCTGATGGTGGTTCTTTTTCAGTTAGTGCCAGGGCAACTAGCTTTTTGCCTCGGTTCATCCTGCAAAAATAAGCTGGTGTTCTTAAACGTTACCTACTTAAAAACTTACCTAATGTTTGTTTGAAACATAATTTTTTACAGACTGTTTTTAAATGCAAGATATTTTAGAAACATTAATCTCTTTTAAAAAAACAATAATAATTTAATATTACGAAAATAATTTAAAGGAGGCTCTCGCCATATTAGTGCAACTAGCATTTTACTAAAGATTGGGCTCAAACCGACAAACTATTTAAAAACAGAAGTAATTTTCAATTACAGGTATTTTAAAGGGGGTCTATAACCTGTCTCTCTCAAATAGGGTCTTAGTTTATTAAAATCGGGGAACTAGAGACTAATAATTAAATAAACTAAAGTGATATCCGATGCTAACAATATGTAGCAATGCCTCGTATATGCCCATTAAGAAGACTCTACAAAGCTTTTTTTAGAGTTGCAATAACACGTATGTACAATCCAATTTAAATGTGGCTTTTTCAGCAAAAATAAACCAGAATAAGACAATTTTATTTCATAGGCTATATCTTTAGGTATTTACTATTCAACTTAATCAAAATTCTGCATATTCTTCAATTAACTTACCTTTATATTAGCTTCAAACGCAGGTCACAAATGGTTTTACCGCCGTAGCGTATAATCCGTCATTTAAAAATGGACTTGCGAGTTATTGCAAGTGAAATTTGCACGTTGGGTATTGCCACGTGACCAGTTTGAGGTTTCTATTGGTTATGAGCCGTTCAGCGTTTGGCAAATAACGCGGAACGATTTAAAGAGCTAATTGGCGCGAAAACCTCAATTTGTAACAATTTGGTACTTACGAGGTATTGCACCTAGACCATCGATATGTAAAATATTAAATATCAAAATATTTAACATCAAATCCTAAACACTAAACACCAAGCATTAAACATGAAATCATTAAACCAGTGTGTAAGGTGCTCAAAATTAAGTATTAATTAAAAAAAAAGTCGTTGACTGCGTATAAGGCTCTCTCCAGTAAGTATAATCTCAAAGCTCTGCGAAATGCTGGAAAAGATGTTAATGACTTCAGTTCAAATGGTAGATTATTGTGCATTTTTTTGCATTGTACAATATAGAGCTTTTAACTAACTCTGAGCGTGGGGTTGGCAGATAAAGATCATGCTCCGTATTCCTAAGTGGATAGTTGTGAAATGGTCTATCTGGAATGGCAGATACGTGCTTGCGGATTAAGCAAACCGATTCAAATATGAATAAGGAAGGAAGAGTTAATATTTTAAATCTTTTAAAGAAATCCTGGCAGTGAGTTCTACTGTTTAGTCCCAGTGAATATCGAACAGCTCTCTTTTGTAGTTTGAAAATACGCTCAAATTGAGTCGCACAACACGTACCCCAGAATGGAAGGGCGTATCGGAGGTGCGACTCAAAAAAGGGCATAATAGACTGTTCTAGCAATTGACACGCTAAGTTCCCTGGAAACAGTTCTTAACGCAAAACAGGCAGAACTTAATTTTTTTGATAAGACATCGATATGCAAGTCCCACTTCAAATGGCTGTCCACAACAAGCCCCAAAAATTTCACAGATTCAACGACGTCGATAGTGGTGTTATTAAGTACCAAGGATCGCAACGTACTTTTATATGACAAAACTTTAGTTTTAGAAACGTTGACGCACAGGATATTAGAATCACATCATGATTTAATGGTGATTAAGTCACTAGGTACAGTTCTATGAAGCGCCGTAATATCCGGATTGCTCCAAGTGAAACTAGTATCGTTCGCAAAGAGACAAACTTTACCGCTGAGATTTATGGAGTTTAAAATAGGTCCAATTTTTAATTGAATTTTGAAAAAAAATCATAATGAATTAAACTAAAATTTCTATAGCAAAACTTTTATTTACCTTTGAAGTATAAAAAATCATCCATAACAAGTTGAAAAACATGTTCGTTTAATAAAAAAAACAAAAATAACTCTAAATACACAAAAAAAATTAAACTTAAACCTTTTTACACTAATCATCATCCGAAGATACTTCATCTAAATCTGGCAAATTATCCCTAACATTCTTCTCAGCAGGCAGTTTCTCATAAAAAATATGAAACACTTCATCGATGTAAGGCAGTAAATCGATTAAATTCTTTTTCTTCTCCTCTGATATACAGTTTGAATATCTACATTTCGGTAAATCTACAGGAAGAGAAGTTTGACCTCTCCTACAAAATTACATCTTTTTAAAAAGTTCAATTTCGTTATGGCTTTTCTTGTAGAAAAATGTACCGAAGGTTTTGTCACAGCGAATCCATCTTACATTCATCCATACAAATTTATTTCCACGATCATCCACTTTTCTAGCTTGTAGACACGTTTTTAGCAACAAGGTGAAATCGATAAAATCATCCCTTTTTATCTCCTGTACCTTGAACGGGTGTTTGTTGCCACATGATCGTACCAGTTGAAACCAGTCCCTGGGATGTTCGATAAGGCTCTCATAATGTTTCTTCTTTTTCTCAATAATTGAGTGGATGGTGTCACATTCCATTCTCGAGTGTCCTGGTATTAAGAATTTGTGATCTTTTAAGTGAACATTTGAATTCTGCATCAGTCATAAACATCGCCACTATGTGACCATTTTTCTTCTGGCCACCAAACGTATCAGAATAAAGGGTTATATGTTTAATATTTGGTGGTAGAGTCAAAAGCTCTTTATACAAACAAGAACTAATCTGATTTGCACCTCTACCAGATAGTGTTTTCTACCACATACAACATGTAGTTTTGTTGTTGACGCAATCATACATTGTTAAGTTGAAGGTCCATAGTTGCCGCTTATAAAACGCCACTGATGTGGTTAGGCTTGGCGCCGGCAGGCATTGCTGCAAATCAAACGTAAATACAGCTCTGTTCTGGTCCAGCTTTCCCTTTTCCTTATCCTGTTTTTTCTCGGAATATGCTTCTTTATCATCTAGTTGATGTTTGCTCAATTCACTAAACTTGTCAATCTTTCTTTTTCTATAGGAGTTTTTGCATTTCTTATCATACATCGCTTTTTGTCGTATTCTTGGCAGGTATCCTTACTCAATTTTTTTATGGATATATTCATTGTATGAAAAATAGATTCGTAAACTTTTCTGCTGACAGGCTTTTGAGGTGCAATCCAAATTTTATATTCCTCATACATCCTTGTAAGAGTATAAAAAGACGGCAACAATGTTCGATCTCTTGTTCGCTCGCGACAATAATGGCTCTATATGCCGGGATTAAGAGGATGTGCTTCTTAACTATTTCAATTCTGTCGGTTTCAATTTTGTTGTTTGGTGGATGGTGACCCCTCTCATCGTCCAATGTTGTGCCTGTGATGAGAGTCTTTTTTATAGCCGTTTAAATAAATTTATTTGATAAATCAAATGTTTTTTTTAAACACCCTTTACACACTTCTATTAAATTTCCATAAATGGTACTTATAGTTACACTCTCTTGCTTTTGTAGCACCAATCTTCTAAGTTTTCTTTATCTTTTTTAAAATTGAGCCTGAAATAAATGCCACTCTCTTATTGAAGCATCCTAATTTCCAATAGTCTTCAAATATTTTGTACCGTTGTTCATTATCAATTCTCTTTGTACATTTCTTTGTGCATTTTTCTAAAACTGTACACTTACGGCCTCGTATTAATTTTCCTTTTATAGTTTAATACTCCTTGCTCTCGTTTCTATTAATAATATTTCGTTTTCTCCTTGCTTCTCTTGTATACAAGATACAATTCAGGCATTTATTTCAGGCTCAGTTTTACTGTTTTCCTGTATTATAAAAGGTTGCTAACACAGCTCACAAGCACTACGCACCGAGCTACACACAGAATATCCAATACTGCTTGTATTATCCTATATATCACTACAATCCTAAGCATTAACAAGATCTAAAACGCACCTGCTCTGACCGCAAATAAAACTAAAGGGAGACAACTCCAGGAGATAACTTAAGATAGCTGCCTTTGCACATTAAAAAAAACTTGTCTCATATTACACTACACCAAAAAATGCGCAAAGTTATACATATTAACTTATCTCCTTCAGCACGCAAATAGCTTTTTCATTCTCCCCTCTACGAAATTATAATTTTCTGTTTTAAAAGGTCAAGCGAAAGCGAAAGTAAAACATGCTAGGTGATAGGTTGCTAAGTACGAAAAACTTTCGTGCCCTGGGTGACGAAAAAAATAAAAATGTCAAGTCAACGTTGTCAATGTCAAACGTTATTTAGAATAAAAATTAAATGTAAAATTACAATAATTGTTATATGAACCTGAAATATTTAATGGCAAATGTTCATTGAAATCTTGTCCAAAAGCAACGGCGGCACTGCCAATAATGCGTCTTACGTTATTAAGGACACATCTTTAGTTGTACACCATTTAACGAAATTTTCATAGACTTGATTGTACCAATTTTTAGATTTATCTGGTAACGAACTACAACTGCACGCAATATTCGCTGCTTCTTCAATACAACGAGAATAATTATTAATTTCTCGATGCTTCAATAGAACTCAATTAAACTCTCGCTAAATACCAAAGTTATCAACTTAACTATTCAATAATATTATTATTTGATAAATGTCAAATTAATAATTTTTAATTGACATGAATGTTACCTTAGTAACGTTAACAAGCAACTATGTGATACTGGTATTTTTATAACAATATAAGCCGCCTTATATCAATTTTATTACAATCGATTGGGGATTTTCAGCATCAAATTTGAATATGTATATTTTAAGAAATCGAGAGGGGAGAATGAAAAGTTTAATACATTACACGCTGCGAAAGCCCTTTCAGGTGCTTGGAGTTTTTTAAATAGCCTCGGCTACGCTACGCTTCGCCTCGGCTATTTAAACACACCTCGCACCTAAAAGTAAACTTTCGCAGCTTGTAATGTAAATAACTATTTATGCAACGACTTGTTTGTCGTAGTTAACTCAAAACGCACTTTTTCAGACTTGTCTCCTTTTGCACGTTGGTCATGGAGATAGGCAAGGAACGGCCGAAGAGCCTTTAATATGGAAGGGTCTCTCAGCCTAGCCAGCAAGTAACGTCCATTAGACGCATCCGAATCTCGCGACAGCCGCACTATAGGTGGAGTCATCGGGTCCAGATCCAGCCCACTATCCCTCTTCGCACTTTTCTCCACAACAACCTCCAAATTCTCCAGCGCAAGAGACTTAATGGCAGCCAAAGCTTCCTTGTCAGAGCCAACCCCAACAGACCTCACACCTCCAAGTATATGTACAGATGTTGAATCAGAGCGTGGTGGTAGGCTTCGGCCGTCCAAAGTGCCTGGTACAAAATGTTGATAGCCAGTGGACAAAGTACTAGCTGCAGGCGGCGATACCTTTAAGGATGAATTGGCATTGACTATTTCATTACCCGGCGGCCACATACTTATGTCCTTAAGCTGCTTTAGGTGGCTTTTTTTCTGTACACCAACCTTGAAATCGGAGTGAGAACAGTCCTTATTCTTCAGCATTGGAAAGCATCGGATAAAGTCAGTAGTTCCAAGTTTTTCTTTGACGTAATGTGCAAGCTGGTTTGCTGTATAAGATGGTGGGATCTTGGACACTACCACATAATGCCAGTCTTCTTTTATGGGGGATATGTGATGTGTGGGCGCAATGACTTTAGGAGAAGTAATAACCACTGTGTCATGGTTATCTGTATGGTCGGTCTGAGTCGAAATCGATTTTTTTATTATTGGTGGGTTACTCCTAATAATTGA
>MU187945.1:0-67336 GCA_016904865.1 Pissodes strobi | reverse complement strand
CGTTGTTTCCAAGCGGTCACCCATTCAAATACTAACCACGCCCGACGTTGCTCAACTTCAGTGATCGGACGAGAACTGGTATTTTCAACGTGCTATGGCCGTTACCTATACATTTTAGCTTGTTCATACAATAAAAACAAACACATTCGCATTTATAATATTAGTTAGGATTCTTTAATAATACTTCCTGGTAGCTTCGGAGTGGATTAATTCACTGCACAAATTCGACATGAAAATAGGAATAACATCAACATATAGGCACAGCTTATTTACCTAGGAATCTTGGGCCGACATCCTTTGATTGGGGAAAATCAATAACCAACTTTTTCAAATTTTAGAAGAAGGCTATGAGTCAATATTGTTTCAAACGTGTGCGCATCTGAGTAATACTGTTGACAGTTCGTTTAATTTAAGATAATAGTGTTACGTTTTTTCCCGTGGGTTCTTAACAGAATTACAACTTTGCTTATTTTCAACTAATACTCTCTTTATTCACTACCACTGTATACAATTTCACACTCTATACTACTCTTAACTTTACAACTAATATCTATTCAACACTCAATGATTAACTGAACTGAACTAACTATCCGACTGACTGACTAACATTCGCCTTAGGTCTGCTTATATATAATCTTAAATCTATCACGAATATTCGGGAAGTATTCCAAGGCCACTCTATATGATCTCGACGAAGCCATCGAGACAATTCCAGCTATCCCGTAACTTCGCGGCGGGCCGGTCGATGATTCATACAGACAGAGAAACGAGGGGCACGGCGGGGCGGCTAGTTCTATAGGGTAGCACAAAAACGTTCGGATGGTTGTTAGTCGTGACATTGCCTCCCTCTTAAACCTGATCGTCCCGATCAGATACTGCATGTCCGTGGTATGCTTTCAGTCTGTCGAGGTGAACAACTTTCAGTTTGCTCCTGGGGCTACGCTGAATTCTATACACAACGTCATTAATTCTTTTGATGACCGTATAGGGTCCTTCCCATACTGGTGTTAGCTTGGGAGATCTTCCTGTCTTCCTTTGCGGGTTATATAACCAGACTTTATCGTTCATCCGAAATCCCCTAGAGTTAGCTTGGAGATCATATCGAGCCTTCATTCGGTCACTAGCGAGACGTTCAAACGGTAGTCCCACATCATTCTGTTTCATCTTCCCACTGGATCTTGTCTGAGGTCCTTCACTTGAGGCACAGGTTGAACACTGCTGGCACCATGATTTCACATCCTGGCAGTAGTTGACCCAGTAAAATCTGTCGCGGATCTTGTCAATCATTTGGTTCACTCCTAGATGAGCACCAAACTTTCTATTATGTACTTCGTCCAGAACTTCCGCTACCCTCTTCTTTGGTACCACTAACTGCGTCTTCACTACTTTGCCATCGGCGCTTTCCCAGGCTCGTCTAAGGAGTCCATTTTCAACTACCAGGGAGTCCCACTGAGCCCACAGAGATTTAAAAGTAGATCCCTTAGTTGAAATATCTCTCCAGCTTAGTCTTGGTTGACGTTCTTCCTTAGCTTTTAGTAGCAGTGCTATTTCATTATCCTCAAGCTGATCTTTCTTTAGTTGCTCTGTGGTCCACTGCTGATCAACCTTAAACTTGATTCGTCTAATGGGAGTGATTCCTTCTTGTTGGCCAATTCTTTGGCGATGTTTATAATTATCCTCACATGACCTTCTGGATAAAGCATCTGTATTACTATGCCATCTTCCTTCCCTGTGCTTATCCTTAAAGTTATATTGTGTCAACTCTTCCTGACTAGGCTTTGAACTGCTGTTGTCTCTGGATGGAGCTGTAGGTCGTAGTTGTACTGGACAGTCTCTCTTTAAATGTCCAATGTTGCCACATATATAGCACTGATTTGGAACATTTCGGTTACGTGGCCTATCTTCTAGTGGCTCCCGGAATCTTTTTACTTGACAGTCTCTTTTGAAATGTCCAGTCCTGCCGCATCTATAGCACTGATTTATAGTCTTTCGATTACATGGTCTAACTTCTATTGGCTCCCGGAATATCCGTACTCGACAGTCCCTTCTGAAATGTCCAGTCTTTCCACATCTATAGCACTGATTTGATGTATTTCGGTTATGTGACCTATCTTCTATTGGCTCCTCGAATCTTTGTACTCGACAGTCCCTTTTGAAGTGTCCAGTCTTGTCACATCTATAGCACTGATTACGGTTGTATGGCCTAACTTCTAGTGACCCCCGGAATCTCTCCGTGGCCTGAAGAACTTCGGTTAATTTCTTCAAAATGCCGCCCATTTCAGTTAGTTCACAACTGTTCGCCAAATTTTCTTCCTTGATGGATACGTCCCTGATTGCTGGCTTAGAAATGTTACAGGCCGCCTCGATTTCCAGAGCTCTACCCAACACTTCACGGCTGTTATCAAACTTGGCTAGGCGTAGCATTTTCTGAGTTTCTGGATCTCTAATACCAACCACGAAATATTGGGCAGCAAGTTCCTCTTGAAATTCCTCTGTCGCTCCCGGGTAGGCCAATTGAATGAGACGTCTAATGTCTGCCTCAAACTCTTGCAGGTTTTCACCAGGCTTCTGATGTCGGGACTTAACTTGTGCCTGATACAGTTGTCTTCTATGTTGGTCGCCAAATCGTCTCTCCAGGACAGCTACGAGTATGTCATATTTCTCTTGTTGGCTGATGGGAATGGTCTGTAGTAGTTCTAGGGCAGATCCACGAAGCGCTACCACTAGTGATGTAGCCATTTCTTCATTAACCGTTGGCAATCGCAGCGGCTTCAAACTGTCTTTTGTACATAGTCCAGGATGTTTGACCGTCATAAGTTGGAGGTTTGATATGTTGTCCTGTGGCGAATACCCTCTTGGTGGATCCTTGATTTTTTAGTCTGGTAAATTCTGCTTGTAGATTCCTCATTTCTTGCTGTACGTTTCCTACTTCTTTTTGTACACTCCCAACTTCTTTTTGTACATGTCCAACTTCTTTTTGCACATTCCCAACTTCTTTTTGCACATTTCCAACCTCTTTTTGTATATTACCTACTTCTTTTTCAAATTTCTCATTTTGCCCGTCCAATATTTTCTGTAATTTTCCTTGCTCGCCTACAATTACATCAAGCATCCATTTCTGAAGCCGTTCCTGTTCTGCTTGCCTTTTGTCTTCTTGGTCTTGCAAAATTTTCTGAAGCCGGTCCTGTTCTGCTTGCCTTTTACGTTCATCTTCTTCCCGATCTGATTGCCTTCTACGTTCATCCTCTTCCCGATCCGCTTGCTTTTTATCTTCTTGATCTTGTAAAAATTTCTGAAGCCGGTCCTGTTCTATTTGTCTCTCAGCATTTAGATTTTCCATGAAATCGGCCAACATTTTATTAATTTGCTCCATTTCTGCCGTTTGTTGCCTTGTATTGACCATAGAATGTTATAAACTTTTACCAGAATCCACGAATCAAACGGTCTCGTTGACGTACTTGTACCTCTTCTTTCCTCGAAGAAAAACTTCGCAAGTCCGGTCCCTTCACAATCCGACTTCTGACACCAAATGTTACGTTTTTTCCCGTGGGTTCTTAACAGAATTACAACTTTGCTTATTTTCAACTAATACTCTCTTTATTCACTACCACTGTATACAATTTTACACTCTATACTACTCTTAACTTTACAACTAATATCTATTCAACACTCAATGATTAACTGAACTGAACTAACTATCCGACTGACTGACTAACATTCGCCTTAGGTCTGCTTATATATAATCTTAAATCTATCACGAATATTCGGGAAGTATTCCAAGGCCACTCTATATGATCTCGACGAAGCCATCGAGACAATTCCAGCTATCCCGTAACTTCGCGGCGGGCCGGTCGATGATTCATACAGACAGAGAAGCGAGGGGCACGGCGGGGCGGCTAGTTCTATAGGGTAGCACAAAAACGTTCGGATGGTTGTTAGTCGTGACAATAGTATGCATTTTTATCGTCTAAAATCCGTTTAGAAACGATTTTAAATGGCAAAATTGTATAAAAATCCGAAAATTCGGACATTTTTAGGATGATAGCCGTGGCTTCGGACGAATTTGTCGTGGATTTTGAAGCGAAAATTCATTTTAATTTCAACCGTCCATTAAAATTAAGCTGTGCTACGAATCCAAATACACTGCGAATATAATATAATAAAAATAATTCTTTTAGCAGTTCGTTTAATTTAAAATATGCATTTTTATCGTCTAAAATCCGTTTAAATGTATTTTAAATGGCAAAATTGTATAATAATACCGCCTAGCAGCTAGAATCGGTTTACACATTCCGTCCCCACATTTCCGTCGCATTTGCCGAGATTTACCCTCATACCGCCGCGTAAGATGTTTACACATAAAAAAAACAAATATAATCACATCAAATATGCTTTATAAAACTGTCATTTACAAAGCTGAAAAGAAAATACATTGAAATACAATTTGCACAATAAATGAAAAACCACAACACCAAAAGGCAATGAAAATTAAAATATCAAAATAAATCAGCACAGTAGTCTAAATTTGTCAAGTAATAGAAAATAGTGAAAATAAAAACCTACAATCTATCAGTGTAACCATTTCATAATAATTATAAAATGGCAAAACTCATCAAAGGAGTAATATGCCTTACTCAACAATATATAGATTCTTAACATACTTCTTAAAATGCTTACCACTATCTAAGTTTTTTAGTTCTATTGGCAGGTGGTTCTTCATCTTAACAAGTTGCATCCTATCAGTTAAATACGATGCTCTTCGCGTACAGTATTTCTGCGCGAAGCAGAAGCTTTTATCAAGAATGAATTTTTGTCGAAAAACGCTATATTTAGTAAACGTGTCCCTTTCCTTCTATCCGTGGATATGCTGTATATCTAGTTTAAGTAAAATACTTTGTTAAATGGGAAAAGTACAATTTTAAATGAAATATGAAACTAAGATAAAATTAAAACTATAAGAGTAAGGTAGTAAGATAACACAAAGTATGCTGAAACTTGATGACCCTATAACAATAACTACAATTCTTTTCAAATCTAGAATCCCTTGTGAATAATTAAAGTACGGCACCCTTATTCTCAAACATTTCTTGGGTACTTAAACTAAACTGCATTTCATGTTTATATTTTTTGATAAATTTTAGGCTGAGTTGATTAATTGCTACATTTGTAATTTTAGGCACGATGCTTTACCATATCCATTTGATTTTTCTGATCAAAGTCCTGTGACTCATTTGAAAGTATTGACACCAAAAAAAACATATGCTGTCAAAAAGAGCACTTTTGCTGATTTGGAACAAGTCCCGAGAAAAATAATGATCTCAGGAGATGATGGAGTCACAATTTTAACACCCTCAAAAAGATCGTTTTTACCGGAATCTCCAGACAAACAATGGGCGGTGGGTTCACTTTTAAGTTTGGAGAAAATCAAGAAAATCATTGTTTCAAGGATCCAGCGAAGATAATATTGTTATTCGTGAGCTGAAAGAAAAAATCGCTGCTCTTAAAAAGGAGGTTTCGTCCTTAAAAGCAAGAAATGTTAAGATGAAACAATATTATAAAACCCAGAAAAATATAATGTTTTGTATACGATACTTTAAAATTATCAGTATAATTCCCAACAGCAGAAAACATTTGTGCATATGCAACTATTCAATAAAAGGAAACGAAAGTGGAATTCCAATGAAAAACAGTTCACTTTAAGCCTATACTATAGAGCTCCTCATGCCTACAGGCATTTGTTGTAGCAGAGGATAAAGTTGCCTTCAGTTACCACAATTAAATCTTGGATTCAACGCAACAAATTCTATCCAGGGTTTAAAAACGCATATTTGCAGCAGCTAGAAATCAGGGTAGGCTTTATGGAAAATCATGAAAAACATTGTGTACTGGCTTTCGATGAAATGTCTATTAAAAAGATGCTAGTGTACAACAAGTCTGCAGATATCATTGAAGGATTTGAAGATTTGGGGGCTTTTGGTAGGTCCAATAAAGTAGCCAAAGAGGCTTTGGTATTTATGGCTAGAGGTTTATATAGCCGTTGGAAATTGCCCATAGCCTATTTCTTCTCAGGCAGTCAAACACCAGGCGAAATGTTAAAGAAAATTGTCTGCAAAACAATTGAAACATTGAGAGACTGTGGTCTGACTGTGAAGGTCATTGTCTGTGATCAGGGTACAAACAACCAATCTTGTCTCAAACAGCTAGGAGTTACAAAAAGCAAACCTTTCTTTATATTTAAAGATATGCATATATTTGCCCTGTTTGATGTTCCACATCTTATAAAAAGTCTGCGCAATAACTAGTAACTGGAACATACCTTTTAAATGAAAATAAGATTTCCTTAAAAGATGTGGAGGATACTCTGAAAATAGACTCCGAAAATTGTGCACAGTCTTTAATAAAAATTACAAATGCGCATTTACATCCAAAGGCATTTGAAAAGCTTTCTGTTAAATTAGCTGTTCAACTATTTAGCAGAAGAGTTTCAGCTGCACTAAGAACAGCCGTAACTACTGGAGATTTGAAGTCAGACACAGGTTTGACTACTGCTGATTTCATCGAGCTGGTTAATAATGTGTTTGACTGCTTAAATAGTAGTACGAAATACCAGAAGAATCTCTACAAGTTTGCTTTATCGAAGGAAAAATAAACATGTACAAGATACTCTAATTAAAGCCAAACATATCTTTGAACACCTCGGTAAAGAAAAAAGGATAGATAATAAGAGTACTCTCTCTCGACCTCCATGTTTTGATGGATTAGTATCAATCAATGCTGTTTTGTTGGTGAGTTTTCATATATTCTATTATGCCTCAAAAACTTTTTTTATGTTTTTCGCATCAAAATTGAAAATTACTTGGAAGTATATTCTCAGTTCATCTAGTAATTCTACTGTAGATTTTTCATCACATATTTTATATTTACCCAAAACAAGTTTTTTGTCTAAATCATTCAAGAAATTTAATATATTGATTTGATATTTTGTAGTGACCTATCTTCGCCTCCTCTACTTCAACAATGTGGTATTTTTAAACTTTTCTTCAACTTTAGCAAAAACCAAAACATTTGGTTTAAACATTTTTATTGAAATTATCTCCTTAAAACTGAAACAATCGTATAAAATGTTGGTTAAAACGTATCCCAAACCAAAAAAAAATTAAATATATTTTAATTGATCTTTTCTCTCTTTTTCATCTGCATGATCAGGAAAAAAAGGAAAACCATGAATATCTCTTAACAGCTAGGTTGAATCAGGATGTCAATGAAAACCTATTCTCAGTGATTAGGCAGCGTGGAGGATATTGTCGTAATCCATCTGCACAGAGGTTTCGATGTACTTTTTAACAAGTTACAATAAATAGCTTGCTACGTTCAGCTGAAACCTCAAATTGTGAAGGAGATGAAGATTTCTTTTCGTCAGTTGATGAAGTACTTTTAAAAACGAAAAATCTACACCCAGTGGTGTTTCAGAAACACAGCAGAACGAGGCTGAGCAAGATTCAGAATCCGAAGAAGACATAACAGCTCATTTTCCTCACCAAATAAACTTGGAGACTTGCTCTGAATCCATGTTTGCTGGCTACTGTGCAAGCAAATTATTTAAAATAATAAAATGTATTCTTCAGTGTAGGGACATACTCATTTTAGACAAACCACTGGAGAAAGGTACACAAGATACTTTAATTATTTTTAGGCAGTTCGAAAAGAGACCTGAATCTAGTGGTCTTTGTGCTCCTACCAACTTATGAAAAGTTATTTGCCACACGGCCTTATTAGTTTTTAAGAAACATTTTAAAAAACATTATTTTAAGAAAGGTATAAAAAGCTATATGATTAATAAAGTACTGACTATTTTAGATTCTGAAATTAAAGAATATTTATGTTGTAAGGAGCACTTAACAACTTTACATATTTTATACAATGCAAAGATCTATTCATCTTGCAAACAAATGAATAGTGATATGGTATCAAGTAGTAAGCATGGTAAATCTTCCAACAAAAAAAGCAAATTGGCCATTTTTAAAAATCAGTAAAGAGCTGCCACTTGACAGTGAATATAATGCAAATATTTTTGCAATGTATAGCTGGCTATACATATGTTTCGATACCATATAATCCTTAGTACACTAGCGGAACATTCCTCTTATAACCGAGAAAAAAAGTAAAGTTGATTTTTCATAAAAACAAAAAAAAATGTACGAGGCTGCTAGTACTCGAGACTGATGTGTAAACATATCCTATAACGACATCGGTTGTAAAAAATGGCAACAGCACGTTGTGTTCCCAAGCGGTCACCCATCCAAGTACTAACCACGCCCGACGTTGCTTAACTTTAGTGAGCGGACGAGAAGTGGTATTTTCAACGTGCTATGGACGTTACCCATACATTTTAACTTGTTCATAGAATAAAAACAAACACATTCGCATTTATAATATTAGGATTCTTTAATAATAGATACTTATTGGCAGCTTGGGAGTGGATTAATTCAATGCACAATTTCGACACGAAAATCTAATGCCACCAAGAATAATATCAACATATGGACACAGCTTATTTACCTAGTAATCGAGGGCCGACATCCTTTGTTTTGGGAAGGTCAATAACCAACTTTTTCAAATTTTAGAATAGGGCTATGACAATATTGTTTTAAACGTCTGGGCATCTGAATAATACTTTTGACAGTTCGTTGAATTTCAAATAATAATATGCTTTTTATCGTCTAAAATCCGTTTAAAAAGTATTTTAAATGGCAAAATTGTATAAAAATCCGAAAATTCGGACTTTTTTGGGCCGATAGCCGTGGCTTCGGACGAATTTGTCGCATTTTGAAGTGAAAATTCATTTTAAATACAACCGTCCATTAAAAATAAGCTGTGCTATGGATCCAAATACACTGCGAATATAATAATTAAAAAATAATACTTTGACGGTTCGTTTAATTTAAAATATGATTTTTTATCGTCTAAAATCCGTTTAAAACGTGTTTAAATGGCAAAATTGTATATAATACCGCCCTAGCGGCTAGAATTGGTTTGGGCATTTCCGTCCCAATTGCCTAGATTTACCCTCATCCCACCGCGTGAGATGTTTACACATCAATTTTTTTTATTTAGAATTTAGGTACTAGGTTCTGCTGAAAACATATGCAGGATGCATCTATATTAGTTTTTCTAGAAATAAATAGAATGTTAAAAAAAGCATTCACTCCTGTGGACGTCACTTGTATGGACACTATGTCCACAGCACTGAAATTTGTATTTCCCGAACACAAATATATAGCCATTGTAAACAATACTGATATTGTTAAAATATTCCTTTATAAATAAAAGACAACGATACTTATTTAACTTCAAGTTTACCAGTTTTAAAAATGTATATTATTGTAATTATTATTTGTAAGTCACATGTGTGGAAAATTTCACATCATTAGGGTGGACCAAAGGCATTTGTTATTTTTGTTTTATTATTTTAAGTAACCTAGTTACCAGTTTGGTTATCTTCAGGATTTAGCTTTAATTTCGGTTTGTTTTTTTAGTAATAAAACCATTATGAATGCGTAATATCTTTCATTAAAATAAATAACACTCGTGGAAAACTTGTGTGGGCAAGATAAAATAAATAATAGTGAAATTAGCAGAAAAAAATTATATCGATCTCGACCTTGTATCAAACGGTAATGAAATAGATTCACTAAATATATTAAAAATACCAGAACAGTATTTTCCAACTTTTCTATTTTTAAAACATGTCCACACCAAATGTTACACATTCTTGAGAAAAACACAGATGAGGCGCTGTATACAATATAATAATCTTTACATAATTAATTTTTAATCAGTAATTAGGAGTTTTGTAGTGTAGTAGCACAAAAAAATAATATTCATTTACAATTCTATACTAGAACACAGAAGTTAGTTATTTGTGCTAAAGAATATTTGAAATTGTAATATTGTTATTTGTTACAAACTTGTATTATACTATATATTCATATTAATAAATAAATAGAAAATATATCACTTTTAAATACTTATTGCTTCTTTGTATTTTGTAACGCCAAAAACTAAATATTGTTTTTGACTTAATTTATGCCATGTTGATAATGGTTCGAGATAACCGAAACGTTGCAAATAAAAACTGACTACATACGTGTTTTTTACATAAAAAGTGGCCCTAAGGACATTTTTAGAGATTTTGCAAATTTGCATGCATAAAGGACATTTTCGAAAATGCATTATTTTAGTTTTTCAAAATATCTCAAAAACCAAAACAGATGAAATTAAAAAAAATAATTACAAACAGAGTTGTCTAAAAATTTCTACATTTAACCGCTTTTCTGTCTAAAATTTCCGTGATCGCCATACATCCCACATCTTATTACCAATTTCGGACACACTGTGTACTTGCATTGTATAAAAATAACGACTAAAATTTTTAAACCTAAGTCTAAAAAGTACACGATATTTTTTGCGAATATCTTTATATTTTATTCTCCATTACAGATTTAAATTGCGGAGAGGGGCATTAGGGTTTTCAAATAACCACATATGGAAATTTTTCTGTAGAACAATGTCATTCTGCAATATATGTATGCAGCTTACATTTTCATATTTTTATTATAAAATAATTTTATTATTAACACGCTTATATTAGCTTCGCGGAATCTTTGGACGAGATTTTCACCCACTTCAAAACGTCAGATTAAACTGAAACTTCCCACAGTTATCAAGGACCGATGACAATACAATAATTTATATATTTTTTCGAAAATATCTAAAAAAAAAATTGATTTTAAAAATTTCGAAAAAATTTAGATTCAAAAATTTTGTGAAAATTTAGAATGCCAAAAAAAATTGGGTTGCATTTTTGAAAATTAAAAAAAAAACGCTTTTATAGCAATCGAACTAAAAAGTAAAAATAAATTATAGTTTAAAAAACTGAAAAAACACCCTTTAAATGGAAACCGAACTAAAAAGTAAAATATAATAAAATAGGATAAAGGGATTGACAAAAAAATTATTTTATTGTAAAAAATATAGTAAAAAGCACCCCACGCTTGTTAAAATAAAATCATATTTTTGTCAATCACTTTGTTCTATTTTATAATTTTTTAGTTCGCTTTCGGTCAAAGCGTGCTTCTTTAGCTTTTTAAACTATAATTTATTTTGTATTAATAATTTAGGTAGCAGAAAATTACTAAACATTGACGCAATCCCTTAATAAATATTAAATGAATCAATAGGTGTGCCTGACAAGAAATGTAAGTTTATAATAAAATATGAACAACTATGAATATTTTTCTCAAAAGTTTAGTGCGGTTTCGATTAGATGCGACATTGCGACCGATAAGCTGCAAAATATTTTATTTAGTTTTGTGTAACAATCTGCTTGCCAAGAAAGTAAAAATATTAAAAAGCTTTCGTAATGCAAATATTCACACAAATTATGTTTCTGAATTAATAAAAAGTTGTGACCGACGAAATAATATATTTTTTTTTAGTTTTGTATAATTAACAAACTAATGAAACTGCTTACGAAAGAAGTGGAGATATGAAAGAATACGAGGATGCATAATGTCCAGACAAAAGGTGCTTCTGTAGAGTAAACATTAAATAAAAAATATTTATTTTTTTGTTTTATAGAAAATGTTTGGTAAGTTGATAGGTTAAATTGGGAAAATTAAAAGGTTTTTCTGTAAACAAAACAAAACCTCTTAAAATTTCAAAAATTTTTAAACCAAGATTAAGCTGTAATGTTGCTTAAAACATTTAAAAAAATATATATCAATAATACATAATGCCTGCTTTATATTAAATTTAATCTAAGTATAAAATTGATATGAACGGATCGACCTTCCAAACGCTGTGTAGAGTAAAAAATTTCTGTCAAATTAATTTCTACATTTTAGCATTGTATAATTTATAAAATGATTTTAGGTAGGTATATCCAGTCAAACTCTAAAATAGCTATAGCACAAAACTGCCAAGAAAAACGATGGGAATTGTGTGGGAATTTGTGCATTTTATATTATATTATATTATATTTATATTCATTTAACTAATTACAATTTTCAAAACGGTCATAGTAGCAGCAGCATAACCACGCCTGCCATGCGGGCGTATCCACGTATTGCAGAAGACGCCGTTATGTCCTAGTACTTTTTTAATAATTATAAAAATGTCATGTTCCGCTCACATGAAAGATGGTTTGCCTAAATCAGGCTATGGGTAGGAAAACGTAAAAACGTACCCTCCAACTGCATGCCCCGATTGTTTGTCTTTATCTCGGAAACGGTTAAAGGAAGTCATTTATATCTTACCATCATTAAAATAACATTTTCAAAATTATAAACTAAGTACTTTAATTTTTTTTTCAAAATTGCTACTTTTTCTAAATATTTCTGTACAGAAAGGTCATACAACCTTCTCGATGCCAAAATCGAATTCGGCATTTCAAACCCCCTCCTAAAGTATTCGAAACGAAAAAATCATCCACCTACGAAATTTCGTGGCTAAATCTGAAGAAAAATGTAAATTTTTAAGAAGAAAATTATATTTTATCGATACCTGCGTTATTTGACGTCCTATCGAAAAATTTTATAGAAGCGTTTCGTTTCGATCGACCCTCAGACGACGCAGACCCTGGCCCAAATCGATTTGAGATAATCTCTCCGCTACGGAGAAAATCTGGAAAATATAAAAATCACGTTTAGCCAATTTAAAAAAAAAAACGAAACATCGTACGATCGAACGAAAGTACCCCAGGTACCATCCCAACCCAACCCAAACTAACCCCATCTTTGTTTGGTTATAATGATTACCGTATTACAATTACAGCCGATTTAATGAAAATCTCGGTTTGTTTATCGTATTTTTTTTTGAAAAATATAGTCCGCTTTTCTGTTGGAAACGGTTAAAGGGATCCGTTTACATCTCACCATAATTAAATTACATTTTTTAAAAATATACAGGGTGGTAAAAAATTATTTTAAAAAAATTTCTCCTTTTTTTTTAAATTCCTCCGTTATTTAGCGTCTGGCGAAAAATTTCGTAAAAACTTCATTCATCATCATCGACTTCAATATATTTTTTCAAAAAATTTCATTCATATTCGCGAAAAACCTCTTTTTTTTAAAAGGGCGATTTTTTAAATTACATCGACCCATGTATTGTAAGTAAGTAGGTATCCCTTGTAATTTTCAAGTTACTTTTTTTCTCGTTTAGGGGCCGATATCGCGAAAACTTAGAATATTGTTTTTTTTTTGGCCAAGAACCCGGTAGGTTCCACGGTCTCCTACTGTCCGAGTACCAAATTTGATGTAAATCCAAGCCGTCTCGTGTTCGGTCTAGGTCGAGCAGCTCACGTTCCCGCTAAATTAATAAGTAACTTAAAATACATAACATAGTCCCAATTCACTAATTTCCACCCTATTTCATTCTAAAGAAAGAAATGACCTTGATAATATCTGAGAATAATATTCTGCAAGTATTTACCAGTCCCTTACTCCCCTAACGGGTTGCCAGTTTCAATGAACCATTCCTGACCCAAGGTCAATAAACCTTCTTCCTGCCCGACGTATTTATGCCTACATAACACCACACCCCTTTAAAAATTAAATCTGTATTTACCAACTACAGGGTTATTCATTATAAATGGACACCCCCCTTAACTTGCTTATTTTTAAAGATAGAGGGATAATTCTTTTATCGACTTGTAGGTAATCATCTTAATTTTTTTATTTCTAATGAAAATATTATACAGGGTGGCCCATAAGCAAATGCCAATATAAAATTACATTTTTTAAATGGAACACCCTGTATATTATTGCATTTTTGGATGCTACTTAAAATTCTAAGCATATTTTATGTATGATGTTATATCTCTAGAGCTAGTAGTTTAACAGCTATAAACAGTTGAAAATCGGTACTTTGGCTACTTTTCACTTTGGTAGCAAGCAGGCCATTAAAAATGGAGTAAAATGAATTTCACATTCCTATCTTAACTTTCCAAGAGCTATCTGATGGTGCTAACTGATGGTACCAGATTTGGTACCCATGGTACCGCCTGCTAGTTAGCCCCATCAGATAGCACTTCAAAGTTAAGATAGGAATGTGAAATTCATTTTACTCCATCTCTAATGATCTTCTTGTTACCAAGGTGAAAAGTAGCCAAAGTACCGATTTTCAACTGTTTATAGCTGTTAAACTACTAGCTCTAGAGATGTAACATCATACATAAATATGCTTAGAATTTTAAGTAGAATCCAAAAATGCAATAATATCCATTTAAAAAAATATAACTTTAGATTGGCGTTTGCTTATGGGACACCCTGTATAATATTTTCATAACTAATAAAAAAATTAAGATGATTACCTACAAGTCGATAAAAAAATTGTCCCTCTATCTTTAAAAATAACCAAATTAAGGGGGGTGTCCATTTATAATGAATAACCCTGTGCAGATTATCGTCAACAGAGGGCAAAATATTTTAACCAAATATATTAAATGAAACTATATCTTTGCGCCATCTAACAGAGTTTTTGTGAGTTACTTAGGTTTGGAGAATTTCGTCCATAAGAATTATCTTAATAGTCTTTTCTTATAAAATGGTAAAACGTATCGGAACAGGTTACAAAAAATAAAATAAGTTAGAACTGACCAAAACGAACCGAATTTTGGCGACAAACCAGAACTAACTGAAACTAACCGAAAGTTGATTGAACCACTAACCAAAACTAACCATAACTGCCAAAACGTGCTAAAATGTATCGGAACAGGTTACAAAAATTAAAGTAAGTTAAAATGAACCGAATTTTGGTGACTAACGAAAATAAACCACAAACATTAAATTTGATTATAACGTATCGGAACCGGTTCAAGTGACTAAAAAAATTTGGAGCTGACTGAAAGTAACCGAAAGTTGATTGAATGACTAACCAAAAGTAACTAAAAGCACGTAAAAACGTATCAGAACAGATTACAAATGTGACGGTAAGCTAAAACTAATCAAAATTGACCGACCTTTGGCGACTAACCAAAAACATTAAAATTGCTTATAAAGTACCGGAACCGGTTCAAATGACTAAAATATATTAAAACTAATTGAACTTTACCGAAAGTTAATTGAACGACTAACTGACCTAAAGCACAAAAACGGGCTAAAACGTATCCAAATAGATTAAAAGTGCTGAAGTAAGTTAAAACTAACCCAAATTAACCGAATTTTGGTGCCTAACCAAAAACTTTAAAAATGCTTATAACGTATCGGAACGTTCAAATGACTAAAATAAATTGGACCTGACCGAACTTTACCGAAAGTTGATTGAACGACTAACCAAAACTAACCAATAGTAACTAAAAGTATCAAAACGGGCTAAAACGTATCGAAATAGATTTAAAATATTGAAGTAAGTTCCCATACAGCACACCAAATCAAGATTACGATGTGTTCGCATTGTGGCGATGTATCTAGATGCAGACACAGGGTTGCACAATTCTACGATGTAAATGTGCTACGTTTACACATTTCAGGTACACACGTATGCACAAAGGTTAAACGTCCGCCTCACAATGTAGCCACAGTATACCATTTACATATACACAACTGAAGTGATCCACAGTGTGTTATCGGCTGCACAGTGATTGTGTATTATGCTTAAACTCTGCTTACACATGGCATTTGTCCTTCTCAATTTGCACGTCAATATACTATTCCGTGTATATGTAGCTCCGTCGCCCCATGTATACGCCCTGTCAAAGAAACCAATTTTTCATCAGCTACTTCAGGAAAATGAAAGTTTTGCCGCCTGACCTTTATTCGTTCTCAAAACAGGTATTTTAAAGAAATAATTAATATTATGTTTTTTTGAGAACGAAAGAGCGGGCAGCGAAACTTTTATTTTCCTGAAGTATCTGTCTGAAGAAAAGTTACTTTAAAATTGTTCTTTTTTTCTTTCCACATAATATACAAAGAGCGGCTAAAATATAGAATAAATTCATTTAAAAATCAGGTATTGACTTTTTAGAAAAATGCTCGATCACGTCAATTACAATTTCTGTTCCGTTTTTTTTTGCATCAAAAAGAAAATATACAGGGTGTTTCAAAAAAGTAGATTTAATGTATTTTTTTAAATGAAACACTATTTTTTAAAATCCAATTTTGTATTCTGCATCAAATTCTATGTATAATTCACGTAGCATACTGTAGCACTTTCCTGTCTTAATTTTTAATAGCCTATCGATTGATGGCAACTTCAATATCTCCAAAACAGTTAGATATGGAGTAGGTTCATGCTACATGAATTATGCGTAGAATTTGACGAACAATTCAAAATTGGAATTTAAGCAATAGTGTTCCATTTAAAAATAAAATAAGTTTGATGTCAAATCTGCTTTTTGACACAACCTGCATAATTTCTTTTTAGAGCAAAAAAGCAGAACAAAAAATTATAATGGACGTGTTGGAGTATTTTTCTAAAAAATCAATATCTGATTTTGAAACGAATTTGTTCCATATTTTAGCCGCTCACTTTATATAGATACTACTACGGAACGCTATCAATTGGTGCAACAGAAAGCAGAAGTAGGAAAACACTAAAAAATGACAAAACTTTTACAAGAATATTAAAATGTATTGAAAATATTCAAATAACATAGTAAAAACGCAAATATATCTTATGCTATACATTGCCAGCCTTTGTTGCAGCGCAGCAGCTCTCTTTTCAGCCATTCTTCGTTTTTTGAAACAAAAAAAAATCCAGTCGGTTGGTTGCTTGTCGTAACCATTCGCAGACCGCCACGTCGTTTTGGAGCTCAAATTTGGCAAATTGGTTATTGGACAAGAGTCTTTCATAGTCACTGCAATAATACAAAAAAGTACCTATAAGCTGAGCACAAAAGATCAATTGTTATGATTGTAACTGTAGGATGAAGGATGTTCACTTTCTAATTTAATAAAAGTAAATGTGCAGAACATTATACGCCGTGATACCCAATGACCTTTGATTGTGCATTTCCTATACAGCATCCATACCCAGTGTGGCCTTTGAGCTATATATGAACGAGTCGGTGCCGGTGCATCGCAAATGTAAGCATCCATTACGATTTTATATGTAATTCCTGAATCTATAATTCCATTATTTACGAGTTCCACGTTTTCCTTTACAAAATTAGACAAAAATAAAGAACAAGACTCTGGTTTGCTATTTCCGTGATATATTTTTAACACTTTATTGATTTAAAGTGCTCCAAAAATAATAAAATTGGGCAGTTACGGTTTGATAAAAAAATAACCTTAAATTGACATGCATCAAAGGGTGTTGAAAATTTTTGTATCAAAAATCAGTGTAGCGATAATCGTTACTGGATTTCCATGACCGCCTAGGTATTCTATAATAAGAAAGTGCATACCACCCCAGAACTTTACAAATGGTAAAATGACTACTGCCTGCTACCACATGAGATACAAATGGCCAGCATGCTAACGCTCTGCGCTGGCATTGTTCCATCTCCCTCGAATGTAGAAACGACAACACACAACTGCAGAGTGTATGTTATTACACTATACTATTACTTTTACGTGGTGTATACACAAAATTTTACTTAAAGTCATAATCACCACACTAATGATTTAAACTTTGTCAGCATCCTGTACGAACGTTAAATTTCAAAATTCTAACGACCCAATTAACTTTACGTTATTTAGGTACACAAAAATGTTAGGTAGAAATCCAACAAATTACATTAAACCATTGTAAGCATCATGTAGGGACCTATGCGGACGTTAAATTTCAATAACATTTCAATGATCCATCTGTACTTTGTATAAATATGTTAAGAATCTTAGGTGCATAGGGTTAGTTTGGGTTATAAATATTATTAAACATTGTAGCTCCAATATTAATGGTACCTAGGAGTAATAAAGTATTTATCAATTTTTACTATACCTTATAATCCGTTTCAAAGTGCACAGATACACACACACTGCCGCGTCTTCCCAAATGATAAAAAAAAATGGCTGCTATATGATGTGGATGTACTACCCCACTTTTATAGAGGAAAGAGGATACACATGAGATACACATGCCCGGTATGCTCACGCTGACGCTTGCGCGCGCACTGTGCCGTGCGTCTTGAATGGTAGAATGTACGTACGACAAGACACAACTAAAGAGTGTATATATAGTTCTTTGTACCATGTGTGTATATCACACTTTTACGTGGTGTATGCAGTAGGTACAAATATTGCATAAAGCATCACACATACATATGACTTAAACCTTGTAGGCATCATATACGGACGTCAAATTTCAACATTCTAATGATCCTTCTTTACGTTATATAAAAATGTTTAGAATCTTAGGTGCATACGCTATACAATTATTAAACATTATATCACATAATTCTATCAACATAAACATAGGTGTATCTCATATGTGTACGTCAGTACTAGATCAACAATTAGTTTCATCATAACATATTTTGTTTCTCACGTGTATATCTTGTAGAGACGTAATTTGAATTGGACGTGCTGTATGGGTTAAAACTAACCCAAATTAACCGATTTTTTGTGACTAACCAAAAACACTAACCCAAACTAACCGAAAGTTGCTTGAATGACTAACCAAAACGTATCGGAACTGATTAAAGGTATTAAAATAAGAAACTAACCCAAATTAATCGAATTTTGGCGACTAACTAAAATTAATCAAAAACGTTTAAATTGGTTATAACGTATCGGAACTGGTTCAATCGACTAAAATAAATTAAAACTGACTGAAAGTAACCGAATGTTGATTAAATG
Source organism: Pissodes strobi (assembly GCA_016904865.1). Lineage (NCBI taxonomy): Eukaryota > Metazoa > Arthropoda > Insecta > Coleoptera > Curculionidae > Pissodes > Pissodes strobi. The sequence continues at coordinate 48,536 of MU187945.1, read as the reverse complement.
ACTAATCAAAGCTAACCAAATGTAACTAGAAGCACCAAAACGGGCTAAAACGTATCGAAATAGATTAAAAATATTGAAGTAAGTTAAAACTAATCCAAAAAACCGAATTTTGGTGACTAACCAAAAATACTAAATATGGTTATAACGTATCGGAACTGGTTCAAATGACTAAAAAATAAATTAAAACTAACTGAAATTAGCCGAGAGTTCATTGAACGACTAACCGAAAGTAACGAAAAGCACCAAAAAGGGCTAAAACATATGGGAGCAGATTAAAATATTATTAAGGTAAGTTGAAACGATCCTAAATTAACCGAATTTTAGCAGCTAACTAAAATTAACCAAAAACATTAAAATTGGTTAGAACGTATCGGAACCGGTTCAAATGACTAAAATAAATTAAAAGAAACTAACACTAATCGAAAGCTGATTATTGAATGACTAACCAAAACTAATCACAAATAATCAAAATGGGCTAAAAGGGATCGGAATAGGTTGCAAAAAATAAAATTTTTAACTTATTTTAAATAAGTTAAAACTAATCCGAATTAACCGAACTTCGGCGACTAACCAAAAACGCTAAAATTGGTTATAATGTATCGGAACCGGTACAAATGACTAAAATAAAGCTTATTGAAATTAACCGAAAGTTGATTGAGCGACTAACCAAAAGCACCAAAAAGAACGAATTTTGGCGACTAACAAAAAAGATTAAATTTGCGTATAACGTATAGGAGTCGCTTCAGAGACTAAAATAAATTGGAACGACTAACCGAAAGTAACTAAAAATATCCAAAAGCATCAAAACGGGCTAAAACGAATCGGAACAGGTTAAAAATATTACAGTACCTAATGTTAGGGCTAATTATATATTAATAGATTTTCCCATCTAGAAGGACAAGGTAATTTTTTAGGTCTTCATATCTGTACCTTTTTTTATTTATTTATTTTTTAATTATGATATAATGACGATGTTTAACATTAATGTTATACATGCATTTCTTTAATTATATATATTATAAAGACTCGTGTTTGTATTTTATCTTTTTAAACTCTGCTTTTAAAAAACTATTTGAATTACAACAGAAATCACATTTTTGTATTTTTATTCATCATTTCCAATGTCCCCCGGTTGCATTTTTGCGAAGGACTGATTTTTTTATTTCTTTTGTGTGTACAGTAATGTATGGATAATCCGAACAGAAAGTTGGCAGATCCCGTTCGGATTATCAAAACGTTCGGATTATAGAATTCATAATAAATGATATATTAATCATACAAATACATTCCCACCATCAAAAAATTTGGTTTCAATGGCATAACAACTTTCATTTATGTTTATACATATGTATTTCAAAATAAAAACAAACTTCTAAGGAAATGGAAAATTTTACATACATTGGATACGTATTGCAAATACAAAGTATTCAGTAAAAGTTCTGATTACAGAATTCGGAATTCAGGATGTTCGGAATATGGATATCATTTTACACATTGTGGCGGTTCGGATTATAGGGGGTTCGGACTATCCATACATTACTGTATTAGTTGAATCACTGCAAATAATAGTATTATTTAGCGAGCATGTAATAGTCATTACATGCAAGTAGAATACTATTCTTTTTCTACGACTATTTTATAGACAAAAATTCGAAAAACTAAATTAGAGACCAATTATTCTGAAGTTTCACTTCAAAAATATTTTCATATAAGTTTCACTTATGTATTGACAAGGTAATAGATCAAATCCCATATTTTATAGCTTGTAAACTACCAAAGATATCACAATAAAATATCGTAACGGTTTTTGTTCCGCTGCCAGCGCGGCCTATCGTCGCGTGTCGCGACCTTGAAATTTTACTCCCGGCGCGCGTTAAGAAGTTTCACTTCCTTCAAAAATAAAAAACCTAGTAATATTTTTCAAATTGTTCATATATTTTGCTTGCCCAAAAATTACACTACTCATGGAGTACAGTTGTTATGCAGCTACTTCCATGGGCTGTTTGATGGAGACTTTACAACACCTGTCTTAAGCAGGGCTGATACAGGCAAATAAAAGTTCAGCCTAGCTATTGATTGTATGAATATTATGTTTTTTTTGCTGTATAATTCTCGTATCTAAAGGGGCCCACAGACGATGAGATCGGTATCGCCAAATGTTGCGATACATGTAGGTATCTAGAATCTGTATCAAGTATCAACGTCCCCAGTGAGACGGAAGCTTGAAACATCAGTGCATCAGTATAATTATCTTGCCACGTAATACTAGATGTTTTGAAGATGCTACATGCTACTACCCAAATCTGTGGCAATTGCAGTTGCAATGGTATTGTCGCAATCTATTAAGGAAAAAGGAAACGAAGTGACTTTTAATGCGCACCAAAACTGTATTTTTTTGGTAACAAAATTCCGGTCCACTTTCTTTGCATTTCACAACTAAATCGCCAATTGCTGACGCTCTTATTTCGTTATTTGTATAATCTTTTAAATTAGAGTCCCACAAACATGGATACAACTTGAACATGTTAAGGAATGCGTCCCAAAATTCCCTTTCTAACACTAACATCTTTAAAAGACCCATGAAACACTACACAGTCTACGTCGAATTGTTTACAATTTGGTATCGCCGTATCGCGACACATACACATTGCTTACTGCTTGTCGTTGAATTTGCCAGGGTGTTTGTTAAAATTCGTGTTGATTTTGACAATATGTGCTTTAATATTAATAATAATGGAAGCAACAAAAACTTCTTAACTAGTTTTTCTATAAATCTACCTATTACTTTTAACACCGCGAACTTCAGCAAGAGAAAAACTTTTTTATGTAAGACGCCACCATCCACTAGTGGTGGATGACTGTCCTTTAAAAAAACCGGCATTTTGAAAGATTATAGTCTTACGGCCCGCGTACATTTATGCAACGATTTCAAGAAGTTTCGTTATAACATTCGATTGTACCCCTATCATGTAGTTACGTATGAGATGTCAGCTGGCTAGGTAACGGTGGGGGTGGCCGTGAGAGGGTTGAAAATATAGAAAAAATCGTGACCTGAAATCATTTCAAGAATCACGAAACTTTTATGCAGAAAAGGTTATGTTAAACATTGGACATTGTCAGCTGGTTGGCGGGCGGTGGATTAATTGTCAACTGGGGGTCCAAATTGGTCAAAAATGCGAATCATAGAGATGATATCAACAATTATGAAACTTTGGTGGATGCTAATATTTATAGTGAATTTTACGAAAAAATCTGTCAGCTGCATGTATGTGGGTGGAAAAGTTGTCAGCTGATGCAGTTAAGGTCGCGCGCACTGCCTTTCGGCGCATCTACGCACCGTATATTTATTGCCCATCAGCTGACAACTTTTCCACCCACATACATGCTGACAATTTTTTTCGTAAATCTCATTATATATATTAGCATCTGCCCAAATTTCAAAATTCTTGATAATGTGTATCGTTTAAATTATGCGTGGGGCCCTCGCAAGATGAAAAGTTAAATCAATATTAATCTGATTGGATTTTCAATTAATTATTACTCAATACACAATTCTACGTCATTAATAATGCAATATTGCCTTAAATTATTAATTAAAATTTTTAGTTATGCAAAATTATATTATTTATTTATATAAAAATATGAATGTATTATTCTATCCAGTAAAATAATAATATATAATTTGTGCAAAAGGCTGTTTGCATTTGTTGACAAAATTTTTTTCTAAAAGCACCCCTCTTACCTAAATAATTTACGTATCAATTAAGATTTCCAAAAATATCCCGTTAAAGTGAACTAAAAACTTTAACGATGTATATATAAATCATCATAGAAAATAGAAACTCAGATATAATTTTATTGAAAAAAAAACATCATATTTTTTTATTAATGGGAAAAACAGGTATTTATTTATGTAAGTACTTCGTATTGTATACTACGGGTTACACAGGGCCGGACGCAGAGATGTGGGGGTCCGTGGAAAAGAAAAAAATTTAAGCTTCCAATTATAGTAAATATATATTGATAATTTTATTTTTCCATTTGAAAAACAAATTTCCACTATTAGAACACATTTTTTGTCATTTTTTGAAAATCATTATTGCAGTGGATAGTTTAGTACACAAACAAATTTTATTGTTATAAAACTTTTGAATCCAAGATTTGTGGAGGTCCTCAGTATGTGGGGACCCCGGGGCTTGCGCTCGCCCCGCCGTGAATCCGCCCCTAGGTTACAACAATAGGTAGTTTCTAAGGTAACTCAGTAACTATAACTGATACAGGATTTTAATGACATATTAAAAAAAAGGTTAATTAGGGCTCTTGATTACGCTTTTCTTAAATATATAAAACTAAAATCTCCAAACTTAAATTAAGCACTATATTATTCAAGGTATCATGCTTTTGGAATAAAAAAATGTCTAGAAATAAAAAGTTACTCAATTTGTCATAACTTAAGCTTATAATTAGTAAACCAAACGTAATAGGTATATATCATAGGAACTCCAAAAGATACAAACCATTAAGAAACAGGGCTAACTTATTATATAATACCTAACTCCCACATTTTTAGGATCTTTTCGCGAACCAGATAATAAAAAGTTAAATTTATTTATGTTGTGTGAATTGTTTTAGCTTACTTATATATATTTTTAAGAGTTCAGCTTCTTACATTTTGTTCCACTGTCAGGATGATCTTGTAAAAGATAGCGCTGAATCATTTCCAGGTACTGCTAACATCCTTTGGAAATTTCGTGCCGGAATTAAAAAATAAGGCAAAGCAGACTTGAAAACTTACTTATATACCCTTCTATACAGGGCAGCGTGCATGCTACTGTAAACAGGATACCAAGTAATCCAAGTTTACTATTATTTATCAAATAATGGCTACCTACGCCTCACGTGTTTCACAGAATGAATCGATGCTGATGTGCATGCATAACTGGCACGCTTTTTACAATTCTCTGTGATTTAACTGTAAAGTAATTGAAATAATAAAGCAGCGTTACAGTCGTCTGTAATTTTAAAAAACACTGTAAAAATGTCGTAGTATTATAGTAATTATAACTTATTTGTACAACTTCTAGCGTAATATACAACAAAACTTACAGAATGTCGTAATATAAACGAAGTTCGCCAATGTTTGTATAATCACTAAATAGTTCTGTAAATTGTCGGTAAAAATTAGTAAAATAATTACTTGAATTTTGCTGTAAGGATTTTCAGTGATAAAGTCTTCAAACGTAAATAGCTATTATATAAATAATAGTTTTTAATGAAACAGCTGAAATATTTCCTTTTTTTATTTTGAAAATAGAATTATTTTATTTTTATAGTAGAATAATACATTCAAAATTTCATATAAATAAATAATATACTTTTGCATAACTAAAAAATTTTATTAATAATTTAAAGCAATATTGCATTATTAATGACATAGAACTGTGTATTGGGCAATAATTAAATGAAAATCCAATCAGATTAATATTGATTTAGCTTTTCATCTTGCGAGTGCTCCACGCAAAATTTAAACGTTACACATTATCGAGAACGATACCAAGAATTTTGAAATTTGGGCAGATGCTAATAATATATATAGTGAGATTTACGAAAAAAATTGTCAGCTGCATGTATGTGGGTGGAAAAGTTGTCAGCTGGGCTATAAAGGTGCGCCGAAAGGCAGTGCGCGCGACCTTAACTGCATCAGCTGACAACTTTTCCACTCACATACAGAGGTGTTTAAGCTGACAGTTTTTTTTTTCGTAAATCTCACTATAAATATTAGCATCCACCAAAGTTTCATAATTCTTGGTATCGTTTCTATGATTCGCATTTTTGACCAATTTGGACCCCCAGCTGACAATTAATGATTGAAATGATTTCAGGTCACGATTTTTTTCTATATTTTCAACCCTCTCACGGCCACCCCTACCGATACCTAGCCAGCTGACACCTCATACGTAACTACATGATAGGGGTACAATCGAATGTTGATATAACGAAACTTCTTGAAATCGTTGCATAAATTGTACATGGGCCGTAGGACTATTAAGAAAACTCTGCTAAGACGTTCCCTGCACTGCCGTCTGTCAGGCGCGACGACAAACGAGCTACTTGACGTCACCACCGGTCTCAGCCAAGAGCCGTCTTGTCTATATTAAGCGCCGGGGTGCGAAAACCAGCTTGCGCCCACCCTCCACCCACACCCCACCACCCACCCCTTTTTTTTGGAATTTTTCTTTAATTTTATTTTTGAATTAATTTTTTTTTCCTATATAACATAGTTCTGTATCATTTTAAATATTACAAATATTACAACCCTACATTCTAATAACTACGAGTACTAAATGCAATTCTCCGTGCTCTTAAATTGGCAAAATTTTTAATAATATCCTCCGGTTGAAAATCTATTTTGGATTCAATACCTATTAAACATAAAACATAAACATAAACATATATTTATTGGTCATAAAAAAAAACTCATAACAAGTATCGACTTCGTCATTTAAAACATTTTCCATAATTACCTACATGTAGATACAAATTATAAAATTACTTAACTACTAATCTTTATCTAAAAATTCACCAATCGAATACAGACACTTAGGAATTAGATAGTTTTTTAGTTGTACTTTAAAAATGTTAATATTTTTACATTCCTTAATGTGACTTGGTAGTCTATTAAATAGTTTTAGCCCTAAAATTTTTGGTGCCTTTTTCATTACATTTAACTTACAACTAGGTATCACAAAATCATTTTTATTACGCGAATTATAATCATGCAACATGGAATTTTTGATAAATTTTGATTTGTTATTATATACATAAATACACATATAATAAATAAATAAGGACGAAACAGTTAAAATTTTATATTTTACAAAAAATTCCCTACAAGAACAAGAAGGCGAAATACCTGCAACAATCCTAATAATCTTCTTCTGGGCAATAAACACGCTATTGGCTAGAGTTGAACTTCCTCAAAAGCAAATCGCGTAACTAAGCCTACTTCCTACCTCAGCACAATATAGATTTATCATCTGCTCATGCGTTAATACATCCTTTAACCGTCTGAATTGGTAACAGATTTGGTTAATTTTTTTAGATACTGCGTCGCAATGTAGTTTCCAGGTCAAATTGTTGTCCAGTTCCACTCCCAAGAACTTTGCACTTTTACTAAACGTAATGTTTTTATTATTAAGATTTAATAACGGAGGGTCTATGTGATGCTTTTGAGGCATTTGAAATAACAGTGCTTGACATTTATCCGTATTTAAATAAAGGTCATTAAAACTAAACCAATCAAAAATTTGTTTAAAAGTACTATTGCACAGCTCTTGGAGTGTTGTTGGAGCTTTATCGGATATAAGACATGATATATCGTCTGCAAAGGAGACTGTGCAAATATCATCTGACAAAATCTCATTTATCTCGTTGATATACAGTAAAAAAATAATGGGCCCTAAGACCGATCCTTGAGGGACTCCTGTTTTAATATTCTTGTCACTAGATCTATATTTTACATTTTTTTGACACGTATTATGTTCAATAGAAACACTCTGAGATCTGTCATTCAGAAAAGACTCTATCCAGTCAAGTGGAACCCCGCGAATACCACATTTATATAATTTCGAGAGAAGTAACTCAATATTAACGCAGTCAAACGCTCTACTCAAATCAAGAAAAATCCCAACCGGACACTCTCCGGCGTCAACACTCTCCAAAACCTTCTCATAAAATTCATGTATAGCAGTATTAGTTGATTTTCCCGAGAGAAAACCATGTTGACCTCCATTAATGATACCATACCTCGACAAAAAGTTCAATAATTGACTTAATATCGAGTATTCAAAAATTTTGGAAAATGACGACGACACAGTTACCGGTCTATAGTTTTCCACTGACTCAGGATCACCCTTTTTGAAAATAGGTACAACCTTTCCATTTTTAAGTCTATGAGGAAATCTTCCTGTAGAAAAACTTAAATTTATTAGATAAACCAAAGGTTTAACAACGTGTTTACCAATCCTTTTTAATAAAGAGAGAGGCACATCGTCATTACCTGCAGACCATTTTGATTTTAGTTTATATTTATTATGGCCAAATTTGTTAATCTATCTTGGGTCATCGTTGATCGTAAATAATTTTTTATTAATTTTAATTTTGAAAATGACCTTTCGCCTGCTGCTACTGTTACGGGAAGTGTTAATATTTGCGCAAAGATGTTGAAAGATTAGGAAACACGGACATTAAGTTATTAGAGTAAATATAGTTCAATACATCAAAAGGTGTTGTACCTTTATCTATAAAAAATAAAGGTAACATTTCCAATTCATTATATAGGTCTTCTCCGTCAACATCCGATCTGTTAATATTTTGCAAAAAAGAAAATTTGTTGTTATGTTCTGTTAATAAATTAAACCTTTCAATTAATTATAAGAGAGCAGTATCAAGTAATAAAAATAAAAGTTTATTTTAAATTTTGTTTTTGAATCTAATATGGTCTCATCATTAGCTTCATAACTAAAATGTCTTTTTCTGGGTCGTGGGCGACAGGTTTCGGTGAATTCCGGTTCACAATCTAAATCAGCAGCGATCAATTTTGGATCTAATAGAAATTGTTCAAATGCAGTGTCTGTACGGTATGCGCTTAAATATTTTTTTTCTTCAAACGTCAGTAAATCCGTCATTACTCGACTGTGTAGGCGGCCGTGAAGTTTCGTTTTTCCTCCGCCGGAGCTTTACTTTTCACTTTTCCGCCGGCGGAGGTAAAAGTGTTGTCATAGCAACATAGATACAATACAAACAGACAACAAAATAAGCGTCAACTCAAGATTTATTAAACTACAATTTGTATTTATCACTCAATTTGTGACTGCATTTCTAAAAATCACTAATTTAGGAACAAATTGGTTATTATTTAATCGAACTTGCTCAATAACTGCTTATCAATACGGAATTAAAACGCAATCGGTGAAGCAATCTTAAAAAAATAATTATTGTTGACAGTGTGCACTGACAGCTTTATGTTACATTATATTCACCGACACCGGTCTAAGCAAGGCCACCTACGACCGTGGTCTAAGCCGCCTTGCGAACCCATTTATCTTTAATAATAATTAGGTATTATTACTATTAAAAAGAGATGTTTTTGCATTAATTTGTCGACATTTGAAGAAAAAACAGCATATTTTATTTGGAGGAAAAGTTACTTTTCATGGCTTGCTCTCTATTACCAGCCTCACTCCGTTCGGCTGTTAAACACGAGCGCGCCATGAAAAGTATCACTTTTCCTCCATATAAAATAATATACTATTTACTAAATCGATCATTTTGACTGCCTCAGAGAGAATAACGTCTGACTTTTGTAAAATTTTGCTTACAGTATTAATTTTTGACAAAATGGCGTACCATATTACAACTGAACATATGAATTTGTAGGACTTTAGTTTTACCAATAATGAATTAGCTACGTTTCTCGCATCACTATCGTACTTATCATTCATAAATAAAATATAATGCATCATAAATTTTTTCCATGTTAAAGCGAAGGGCTTTTACAGCATCAACTCTACTATCCCATCGCGTATTTGAAATAGGTTTTAATGTTAATGTAGATATCTGGTTCATGATAATATCCCAACGTAAAGTTGATGCTGATGTTTGATATTTCCAATGCACTTTTAGCGGCATCATTCACTACTAAATTAAGCGTGTGAGCAGCACAGGAAACGTAAAAAGCACGAGGGTTCATGTCCAATATTTTTGTTCGTTGTTCCCAACGTGAAGTTGAGTTTGATATTTCCAATGCACTTTTAGCGGCATCATTCACTACTAAATTAAGCGTGTGAGCAAAACAGGGAACGTAAAAAGCACGAGGATTCATGTCCAATACTTTTGTTAAGACCTATATTTTTTCCTCGCATATTATTAGCCCCATCATATCCTTGGCCTCGTAAATCGTCTAGGTCAATATTGCATGATTTTAAGAAATCTAACAATAAGTTGCTAACCCCTGTCCAGTAGTATCAGTTACAAGTAACAAAGCTAAAAAATGTTCTCTTACCTCAGCAAGTTTTGTTAATGGATTAAAATAAACAAACCTTACAATGACAGTAAGTTGTTCGATGTGAGATATCTGGTATGCAATCTAACCCCAACTGATTTAATTATACTTATGATATATGGCGTAGAAATAGGGCGCTTGGCGCCCCCTAAGACTTTGCGCCCGTGTGCCACGCACCCCTTGCACCCCCGGGTAAAGACGGCCCTGGCTGCGCGTTACAAGAATAATTTGAATTATGCAGTTTTTAATTGCTTGTGTTTATTATACAAAAATAAAAAATTAGTTTGTTTGTGAACTGTGGTACTTTTAATAGTATTAAATTATGCTTGTGAGTAATATTTTTCAAATTTAATTTTTATGCAAGGTCCCCATTGAGACTAGTTGAAAATTTAAAAGAAGACTCACTGATAGGCCAAAGATTAGTGTACGATTCGCTACAAAAAATGGCAAGTGTTCAAGATATAGACATTACAAAATCAAGCCATGAGGAATTTTGAGTAAAGATATAACATAGCACAAAAAGAAAACAAATCAAGAGTTGGAAAGTCGCTGCAGTAAAGTAGAAAAAGGAGGCTTCAGTAGCAAATAGAAGAATTGAAGGAAAAAAAGAAAAAATTCTGAACAATCACAAAAATATTTGGCAGCTGTCGATCAAACACTCTTAAAATTAAAACTTTTATTTTGATTTTGTTTACTCACCTTCTTGTTCTATGTACATAAATAAATGTTTCAAAAGTGTAGTAAATTCACAGAAACCCAACTAGAAAAATATAAAAACCGAGAATTAGCCGGAAATTGGTTTTAGATTTTTGCTAAACACCATGACGATATTTGTTTATAAATACTTGGACATTATCAAGTTCTTAGAGGGAAATCGTTCTCGGCATAATGCAGCTGTTGCATTGCCGTTCAGCGTATTTAGAATCAGAAATGTCTATGGACACACCAATTTAGTAGTTTTCTGTTTCTGTGTCCGAGTCAACGGGAAAAATGTATGTACTGCAAAACCACAGAAGAGATGTGAAAACGTACTTCTTATATCGGTAGGTTGACCGGCAATCTAAAAACAAGCTAATTGTTTATTATTTGTTTATTTACTTGGTTTTTTTGCGTTTCTGGTTCGATAAATCTCAAGTGTTAACTAAGCGTAATACACCAATACAATCAGCATAAAACAGAGGTGTTTAAGTTATTTGAATGGTTATAACATATTTCATTTTAGAGAAAATGCCGTTTATATTCGAAATTGAATTATGTGACAACGCATCCAAGCATTATAATTTATTCATAAATTGTCTGTATCTCATGGAGTTAATTTTGCGTTGTTTTAACGGCATACATATTGAAGTTAACAGAATTAAATATTTAAAATTAAGATATCCTTTCAGTAGTTTGGCAATATGTTTTTGAAGCAAATCAATTAAATATAAAAAAGGCCGATTTCCCAAAATATGTGATATCTTTTGGTACATATGTTCATGCAGGCTCTAAATGACGTCTTCTATCAGTCTCCTAAAACTTTCTATCGATCCACTAGGTTGGGGTTTGGAAATTTCGTTAAAATGCACTACAACAGTTTTATCCACAATATCGAAACAGCAATGTTTGCACTCGGCGTGCGTTTCGTTAACCATGCATCAGGAAATGTTTAAAACTAAACTTACAATCCACCTAACTCTATTTTATACTTTGCTTAATCAAGCGAAACAAAAAAAAATCTTAAGATCCCACTAGCCTCGTTCGATCAGTCAATACAGTGGACGGAATAGGCCCCCTCTATCTCTATTTAAATTATTCTTACATTCAATAATTTCCACACTTTCTTATACGTCTAATAGTCTCCTATTAGATATATTGAAAATTGTGAATTACATAATTTTAAATTGTCCTTCTAGGTTTATTTTCAAAAGCAAGCTCGGCAACACTTGGTTTTTCTGGTCTACCATATTTAAATCAGCTATGTGTTCTTTGAATCTCGTTTGTATAGACTTTCTAGTTTGCCCAACACATCTTTGGTTACAGTCCATGAGTCAAATTTCATAAATCCCACTTTTTCCCAATGTTTCAAATTTGTCCTTTAGACCATCCAATAATTTCCTAATATTAAACCGAGTTTGGTATACTAATTTTAAACCTACGTTTTTAGAACTTTTTGGAGTCTAGTACACTGAGGATTATATGGTATCGAAACATACTTAGCTATATTATTAATTATCTCCTTTTCATTATTGAACCCTTTTTTGCTGAGGAAAATTATCCATTATATGGTATCGAAACATACTTAGCTATATTATTAATTATCTCCTTTTCATTATTGAACCCTTTTTTGCTGAGGAAAATTATCCATATGGTGTACTAAGAAATTAAAGCTGGTGACTTTGTGTTGGTCGCAGTGGAAGGAGTCTTTAGCAATATATCGATTAACGGCAGTATTTTTTCTAAAAATGTCAAATTCTAGTGTTATTATCGATCTACCAAACACCTGTATCGTTCGAAATATGCCTATAACCAGATTTTTTTCACTTCTACCATGAATGATTTTTTACATTTATTATATATGCAACCAAATATTACTTAAAACTTTTTTAAGCATCGGAGCTTATGTTAGTAAGGTAATAAGGAGTTTATTTTACAGACTATAGTCATCCCATTTTGTACATGAAACATCCAGCTGAAAAGAGTAGCGTTTTGCATTTGACCATTCTTTATTTCTGTAGAAATGGGCGCCATTGCCTTGTATTAGGTATTCATGTGACCCTTTTATAAAAATGTGCGAAATACATGTATTTCGAGGAGCAAAACCTCGAAATAGACGTTCAAATAAAAGGGTCAAGATTTACCTGTTTACATTACGCTAATTTATGATAGTTTACTCATATGAGTATAAACATGTAGGAATACATTAAAGTAATGAAAATTCTTATTCTAATTTGTTAAAATCCGGAACTTTGGACAGTACGCTACATCTATGGACCACTTTGCGATTTTTCCGAACTCTGGATTTGTGGAGAATCTGTAACGAATAGGGCTGAGGACAGTCCGATTTGCAAGAATGCAACTTAATAGCTTAGTCTCTTCTTTAAACTTTTAAGGACGAAAGTCTGGAAAAAGCGATACTCTTTACGTCTTAACATTTAGGAATCAACGAGGAGCGCTACCAATTCATTCTAATGATTTTATCTTTTTTATATACATGTTACTAGCGGAATTTGCTTGTCAATGCTCGCAAACTTGTCTATTTATCTCCGAATAACGCACATTTCGACACATTTTCTTTTTTTTGCCAATTTTGTTATGTTAAACGATATGCAAGAGAGGCCAAAAAAAAGCAAGACTTTCAGAGAGACTATATACAATTGAAATCAAAGCAGGCCCGTAGAAGGAAATTTGGGGCTTTAGAGGTTCCATTTCATGTCCCCCTTCAAACGCATTCACCATTTTATAAAAATCATTATCAATGTGTGTATATTTTTTATAAAATAGCTTATATTTTTAGTAATCTAGTATGTTATGCCATTAGTGAGTATTACTACAGAATATTATATTATGCTCACTATGTAGAACAAATAAGTTTATTTAAACATATCTTTTGTTTGTAGCAAAAAGATTAGAATTATTATTACTTATATGTTCAATAAATTCGAATTTTTCAGAGAGTTTCTTGTATGTTTGATATATCTTTATCCGCATAAATAATTATCAAACTAGTCTGTCTTTTATAACCAAGTAGACAGGGACCCTGTCGGGCCTCATAACGGCGGCGGGCCAGGGGGATAACTTAACCCCCTGTTTCATTGGGCATGAATCAAATTAACTCAATTACTTACAGTTATTTTCAATAACTCAATTTTTGGCGTCAAAAATAGTAAATGTACCACCGGTTTTATTATATACTAGTAGAAAAAAACAAATCTAATACCCGACCGACCTCTTGTGGGATAAGGTCTTTTTAACAAAGCTATTGGGCTGAGTGGATATTGCAAAATTACCCTATAGGGTATAAACGTAACCTAAAAAGAAACAATTTTTTCTTCCTATATATTTCGCATGTAGATACTCGTGTTTTAGTAAATTGAAAAAAAAACATATTAAAACCGATCCTGTATCTACAACAAAAAAATTATTGAAATCGAACCAGAGATAAAAAAATTGAACGAGTCTACTAGTACTCGAGACACTGATGTGTAAACATATCCTATCATCGACATGAAAATCTAATGCCACCTTAGGCCGCGTGATGGCTGAATATAGGCAACCTCTTATTTAGAAGTGGTTGCCTATATTCTGGCGTTAGAAAGAAGCTAGTTATGATACGCCAATGGTCCCCAGAAGCCGTGAGAACCATGGAGTCTTAGCAGTTTGTTATCGCAATGTACTCAATGCACCGAAGATTATAAATATAGGTGCACCTGTTTGCAATAATAACTTTTTACTTGACTTTTGTTCGACCTAGTACTTAGCTTTCGTTGTAACACCGAGTAATAAAGTTCTCTGTCAATTGAATTTAAATGTTTTTTTAAAAATTCGTTATTAAAGAACCAAAAAATAACTGGCGCAGGCGGTAGGATTGTCAAAACGTTTTCAACAAAAATCGTGAAGTTAGTTCCGTTTTAACGGTTAATTTGGCAACCCGAATCGTGAAAAACAGAAAAGGAAGAGGACCAGAATCGCCAATTCCAGTTCAAGAGCCCAGTCTAGGACACGCATCGCCGAAATTGGACTCAGAGCCCAACAAAGGACAAACATCGCCGGAGTTGACTCACCTTAGGATTAGAAGCCCCAGGACAAAAATCGCCGAAAGTCTTACCCGTAGCTGTAGGAACCACGAAAAATCAAAGAAATAATTTTTATGTAAGTTGCATGATTTTTTATTAAAGTGTATATTTTATTGTTCATATTCCATTTGCAACAAATCCTATTTTTCCAGTACAAGTGAAAAGTATATAGTATATAGTCAAATATAGTAATCATATAATTGATTTTTCTTCTATTGATAATTTCGAAAATATTGGAAATTATTTTATTTAATTTTGCTGATTTATGCAAAATCTAATTTTTATTTTAATTACTAGTTTATCTAATGAGTGACGTAGATTTATTAGTACAGAATAATTAGAAGCTTTTAATCCAGAATCAGAAGATTCTCAAATAAATACTAATCCACTCGAAAATATTGGTTTAATACAAGAACAAGTTACAAATATGCCTCAAATTAATTTTTAATTATTAAGATTGTAAATTGATATAATATCTAATTATGACGGAGATGCGCATACTCTAAATTTTTTTATAGAAAGTTGTGAAAATTTACTAGATACATTTGGTCAACAAGACGCAACATTAATACCATTTTTATTAAAAGCAATTATTGGCAAATTAAATGGCCGTGCTCAAATATGAATTGGATCTAGAATCGAATTACGAGATTGGACATTACACATGCATTAACTTTATCTTTTGGTGACCAAAGAAATATTGATTGTTTGGTCCAAGATTTAATTTCCTTATGCCCAAATAAAAATTAATCACCTTATAATTTTGGTATGAGATGCCAAGACGCTAGAAGTTTGTTTATTTCTAAATTAAATCAAATGACTGATCTAACAGCTGCAGATAAATTGATTAATTTACAGAATTACGATCAATTAGCATTAAAAACTTATATTAGAGGATTAACAGGTCATACCAGATACTGGTATAGTAAGTGTCAGTGTTTGAGTGCTCTGCAATAAAGTGCAAGTTTTGGCAGCATCTCTGAGCCAATAATTTTGAAATTTTCGCTGGGGCATCTTCGATGGCCACTGCTCGAGGGTGAGTGATCTGTTTTCACTTTGCTTATTGCGTAAGAATTTAAACCCAATTAATTTGATCCTGTGTGCGCCGAAAAAACAACACACCATGTCCCTGTGTGGTTTTTGCAACACGTCAGCCGGATCGCATCGCAGCAAGCCGCACATCACTTGTGGGGGACCTTGTCAGAGACGATTTCATGTCGAGTGCATGCGTATACCCAGTGAAGCTGTAAACCTGATTCCATCTGTTCCTGGATTGATTTGGCGCTGTCCCTCTTGTCGTACCCTACCACTTGATGACATCAAGAGCACTGTTGTTGATTCTATGCAGCACAATATTTCTTCTTTGAAAGACTCAATATTGCAGACCATTGATGAAAAACTTTCTGACTTCCGTCCTGCTGAGATACTTCCACCTAAATCTAGCTATGCGGATGTCTTAACGAACCAAAGAACAAGACTTATCATTAAACCTAAGAATGCGGATCAGGATAACAAGCGCACAAGGGCAGATATTTTAAAACACATCAATCCTGCAGATGAAAATATACATATTGAGCATATCAAACATATTGCCAATGGCGGGCTGTTAGTCACTGTCGACCCAAATAGTGCAGATAGAATGAGAGAATTAGCCAATGAGAAACTTACGGAAGGATATGAGGTCCGTACACTTGGGTCGGTTATGCCGATGGTGCGAATTCTCGGTTTATCAGAGGACTACTCCAAGGAAGCACTGGAATATAATTTAAAATCTCAAAATAAAAGTATTTTTAATAACATATCTAAGTTAAGTGTACTTAAAATATGGCCCACTAAGAAAAGGGAAAGCATATATCAGGCTGCTCTGCAGTTGGATACAGTCACTTTTAAACAATTAATAGACCAAAAACAAATTGTTGTAGGGCTTGATAACTGCCATATCTATCACTCAACCTCCATAACTCGTTGTTATAAATGTAACATTTTAGGCCACTCTATTAAGCACTGTAAAAATAATGTTGTTTGTCCACTGTGTGCAGGCTCATATTATCTTAAGAATTGCAAAACTGCAGCGGATAATTATAAATGTAGCAACTGTAGCTCCTTAAAAGATAAATATAAGTTAGACGTAAATACTAATCATGCGACTTGGGATTACAATAATTGTTATTCATATAAACAATTTAATGCAAAATATAGGTCGGAAATATTTGGGTCCACTCTGTAGCAACTAAAATCATTTGGCTCTTCCTCCATGCTTTTGAATACCCCCTCCCTTCAACGCTGCAGCAGCATTTCGATCACGTTTGCATCTATTATCAGAATGCTAGAGGATTTCGCTCGAAAACAGAAATATTTTTCAACGCCGTTTTAACGTGTGAATATGATGTTATCGCTATAACTGAGACTTGGCTAAATGATGGGTTTTTTAATTCTGAACTCTTTCCGAATGAATACACAGTATATCGTTGCGACAGAAACTATGCCGAGATGAGTGAGAACAGAGGGGGTGGTGTCGCTATGGCAGTTAATCTAAAATTGGTTTTGCCCAACAACCTGCGTAATATTGTTGACATTATAGGCGTAAGAATCTTACTTAATCATTCTAATCTCTGTATTTTACTAATTTACATTCCACCGGGACTTAATTCCGAGATTTTTGAAGGCATCTCTTCACTAACGTATCTGTACGATTCAAAACTAATCTTCTTGGGAGACTTTAACATCCCAGAGTATATCTTATATTCAAAAGGTGCAATCCCCTCCTACAGGCTGATTAATTTGATTCATTTATTAGACTTTTTCGACTGGAAACAAGTAAATAACCAGGGAAGGCTCTTGGATCTTGTAATCACTTCTAGATCTGATCTCTGTGTGGTACAAGGATGTCACGATTCTTTAGTTAGAGAAGAAGGTATCCACCCGTCCTTATTGATTAAGTTTAAAAACAATTAGACAAAAAACTAAATAGCAGTATAACTTTAAGAGAGCTGACCTTAGAATTTTATATGACAGTTTTCTTAACATTAATTGGAATATTTTAGACTCTGTTGGTGATATTAATGCTGCCGTAGAATTATTCTATAATAAGATCTATTACTGTCTTGATAAATATGTCCCCAAAACTGCTAAACGCAGAAGATCCTATCCGCCCTGGTTTTCCTCAGAAATTATAAAAGCAATAAGACAAAAACATAACTCATGGAAAAAATATAAGCGTTATAATAACCTAACCGATTTAACTGTATTTAGGGAACTACGGTCCAAAATCAAAAAGATATTAAGCTATCCCAAAAGCAATACTGCCATAATTTGGAAAATAATTTAATGACTCAACCCAATAACTTTTGGAGGCTGATTCAGAGTTCACAAAATAATAACCTATTACCTCTAAACATGACTGATCCACAAGGTACACTGTTGTCGGATTCTGAAACCATGGTAAATGCATTCGCGGATTTCTTTAAAAGTTCATATACTACTTCCACAACTACCCAATCTAACACCAGTAAAGATCAGGGCGCATATGTGGATACTATAACAAAAACTAAATTTACGGAGGCTGAGGTGTCACAGGCTCTTAAGACCATTAAGCCAAAAGCAACCATTGGACCAGACAAAATTCCTGCTTTTCTCGTATACGACTGTGCCTACGCTTTTGTTCAACCACTGACTGTTCTTTTTAATTTAGCGTTAAAACAGGAATGCTTTCCTGAACTTTGGAAAACATCTAAAATTATCCCTCGCATAAAAAGAATGATAAAAACCTTATTGAGAACTATCGTCCTATAACAATAATTAACTACTTCTCTAAATGTTTCGAGCGAGTCCTACATTCTATTTTGTATCCCTCAATGAAAAATCTGATTGATACCAGGTAACATGGCTTTATGAAAGGCAGATCTACTACGACAAATCTGTTTTCCCTGACAGAATTTATATCTGAATCAATAAACGCTAAATCACAAGTTGACGTCATTTACACTGACTTTTCTAAAGCCTTTGATCGACTTGATCATGGCATTTTCGTTAACAATCTCGATCAATTTTACGGCTTTTCCTCATGCCTAATTAATCTTTTTAGATCCTACCTAACTAACCGCCCTCAACACGTAGAGTGCTATGGTCGCAGTTCGGCGAAGATCGTTGTCACTTCAGGAGTGCCGCAAGGCTCAATTTTGGGCCCGCTTTTCTTCAATTCATTCATAAATAAAATTTCTGATCAACTTACTGTAAATGGTCTGTTATACGCAGACGACATAAAACTACATTATCAAATTGACGAGGATTGTATTCTACTTCAAAAATAACCTAAACATACCAAATACTTGGTGCAAAAGCAATAACTTACCCCTAAACGCAGTCAAGTGTAATGTTACTTCCTTTAGCTTAAAGAAAAATCTAATTGTGTACGATTACACCATTGACAATGTTAACGTACCTAGATCAACGGTTTTCAAAGATCTAAGTGTAACTTTTGACAGTTCTCTTTCTTTTAACTCGCATATAACAGATATTGTTAAACGTAGCTACAGAATGTTGGGTTTTGTAATACGTAACTCCCAAAATTTTAATAATGTTCTTAGTTTAAAAATTTTATATTTCTCTTATATAAGACCTATACTTGAATATGCATCTCAAGTATGGTCCCCTCATTACCATCATCACATCAATGAAATAGAAAACATACAAAGAAAATTTTTAAAATTTCTTTGGTATAGATGCGACGTGTGCGAGTGTACCCAGAAACTGGTTTTCCCCACACGCAACTCCTGAAAGATTCTCCGTTCTTACCTTGGAGAAAAGACGGAAATCTGCTGATTTGCAATTTTTATATAGGCTGGTAAACAGCTTAACTGACTTGCCTGGATTGTTAGGGCAGCTTAGTTTTCACCTGCCTCGCATGTCAGCTAGAAACACACAAACATTTTACCTATCAAAACCTAGGACTATAAATTAATTATTAATAAATTTTCCGCACTGCGCAGAGCGTGCAACACGTATAATTCTGTTCAGGATTAATGTGACATTTTTAACTGCAGTCTTGCAGCCATTAAAAAAGTACACTTTTCTTAAATGCAAATTTTCTTTTGTCTTTTTTTGTTGTAACTGTGATTTAATTTAATTAAGTTCTTCTTTTATATTTATTTCTTGAATTGTATAATTTATATTCTTTTTATTCCACACTCAATAATTGGATGTAAATCATATAAAAAATAAAATAAAATAAAATTACAATATGTTAGGCTTAGAAATCCAGATTCTTTAGAAAAAGCTATGTCTTTAGTTATTGAAGAAGAAAACTTCTTATATAGTCAAAGTAGACATACAAATTTAAATTCTAATAATTTTAGAATAAATCCAAGAATAACGCCCACATCTAATAAGCCACAATATGTTCAAAGAATACATAATTTTGATCAACCAAATTTTATGCATAATAATAGTAGCAAGGACAAATGTTTTCAACACAACAGAATTTTCCAAGAATGAATTTTCCCAATCAATTTTATTTTCCCAGACCAAGTTTTCCAAATACGAATTTTCAGAATAATACAAGACCGATGAATAATTTTAACAATTTCCCAAGATTTCCACAACAAAATGCGTTTAATAACAATGCATCGCAAACAAGACGAATTGCAAATAATCCTATTCCTATGGACGTTTCTTCAGGAAACACTATTAAAATAATGAACTATAATAATAATAACGGTAATAATAACCAAAGGAAATTTCATTTCACTGAGCTACATATTATAGAAAATCCAGAATCAATTGATACTGAAATCAATGAAGATTTTGACCAAACCGATATTCCTTATAATTATTGTAATTTACAAGGAAATGAAATGACTTTCAATGGCACGAATTATTGTGACCCATATTTTGAACAATCATATCCTAGTGACAGTAGTGACCCACGTCATGAACAATTATATAATAATGCTGATTCCGATGAGTCAAAGGGATATGATAACGAATACGAAAATCAAAATATGAATTTTCGCATGAACCCTACCATAACCGATATAACGTAATATCACTTAATTTAACAAAAGCTAATTTACCATATATTTTTATACCCGAATTCAATGCTAATTTTTTATTAGATACTGATAGTTCTAGAAGTATAATCGACCCAACACTTGCTTATCAGTATTACAGAGAATATATTGTTAAGGAGAATTTTAACATACAAACTGCACATGATATATCTTATCATGATGAAGTAATGAATATTCCACTTTTTAACATATTTAATACAAAAGAATTCAACAAATTTTATTTGTTTAAATTTAGTAATAAATACGATGGTTTAATTGGAACCGATCTTCTCAAACAAATTAAAGCATCAATAAATATTGACAAACAATTATTGAATACCCCAAAAGCGAAAATACCAATAATTTATGAACCAGAAGAATAAACGCAATTAAAAGAGAATTTACGAATAAAAAATTATTTTATTACAATTCCAGCACGTACGCTACAAGTATGTAAAATCCCAATCAATATACGCAACGGTGTAGCTATTTTAAATCATATAGTATTCGGACGAAACGTAGAATCCCCACTAGCATTAGTTAATGTAGAAAACTATTTTGCTTATACTACTATTATTAATTCCAACGATTTTGACGTACAAATAAAAATTAATATCCCTTACGAAGGAGAATTAATGAACATTTCTGAAATACATTTTATAGACAAAATTGAAACTGATCAAGAATTAAATGAATACCAAGATAATCTTTTAAAAGCCAATTTAAAAAATATTCGCGCAGACCATTGCAATTGCAATGGGTGGTAATTTTCGCAATGCAGTTTTTTCTTCGTAATTACGAAGAAAAAACTGCATTGCGAAAATTATGTTATGAATCTAGAGATATATTTTACTGTGACAAAATACCTTTATCTTTTACTAACGAAGCTAGATACAAAATAAGATTAACTGACGACACACCAATGCACACAAAAACATATAGATACCCCGAAATACATAAAGTAGAAGTGAAAAATCAAATTGAGAAAATGCTTAATCAAGGAATAATACAACCTTCCAATTCACCTTACTCATCACCAATTTGGATAGTACCAAAAAAGTTAGATGCCACAGGCAAGAAAAAATGGAGACTAGTAATAGATTATCGTGCTTTAAATTCAAAAACAATCGATGATAGGTATAGATTACCAAATATAAATGATATACTAGATAAGTTAGGGAAGTGTCAATATTTTACGACATTAGACCTTGCTAACGGATTTCATCAAATAGAAATGGATCCTAATGATATACATAAAACTGCTTTCGCTACAGAATCAAGTTTTTACGAATTTAAATGAATGCCATTCGGTCTAAAAAATGCACCGTCCACTTTTCAAAGAGTTATAGACAATGTTCTAAGAGGTTTACAAAATGAAATATGCGCAGTATACTTAGATGATATTGTTATTTTTTCAACAAGTTTACAAGAACATATGGAACGTTTAAAATTAATTTTTGAACGGTTAAGAAATGCAAACTTTAAAGCGCAATTAGATAAATGTGAATTCTTGCGAAAAGAGGTAGCTTATTTAGGACACGTTATAACCCCTAATGGTGTAAAACCCAATCCAGATAAAATATATGCAATTAAGAACTTTGCTATACCTAAGACACAAAAATAAATTAAGAGTTTTTTAGGACTAGTCGGATATTACCGAAAATGTATTAAAGATTTTGCACAGATAACAAAACCAATGATATTATGTTTAAAGAAAAAAGCTATAATTAAAATCACTAAA
The DNA here is from genome assembly GCA_016904865.1 of Pissodes strobi. Classification (NCBI taxonomy): domain Eukaryota; kingdom Metazoa; phylum Arthropoda; class Insecta; order Coleoptera; family Curculionidae; genus Pissodes; species Pissodes strobi. Next base: position 25,910 of record MU187945.1, on the reverse strand, counting down.
CTACATTAAAATATATTACTAATAAGTTCAAATTTATATTTATATATAAACGAGAATTAATTTTAATAAAATCGGTATTAAACCACTATCGTCTGGGGAGTTACGCCTCGTTGAACATAGACATATAACTAGATGAATTTACGCCGCCTTGAACGTGGTTCTTAGAGCAAGTTTTTTAACTGGCGCGGCGATTAGATAAAAACTCGAGCATATCCAGTGTACCTAGATACGTACTAAGCCCTAGATGAAGTCCAACACCTTTTTGAGCCAGCGACTTGAAAAAGACACCAGTTCCCCTAGCAAATCCAGTGTCCCTAAATAGAGCCATGTAAGCCCCTTCGCTAAAGTAATTCAACAAATTCAGTATCCCTAGAGAGCCATACAAGGCCTCTAGAGGGATTCAAGCTAAGCCCCAATGGAAGCCAAGTAAATCTAGTCTTTTGAGAGAGCCATGCAAGCCTCCATAGAGCAAGGCAAGCGAGTTCCATCAGCAGAAACGAAATCGGGTCTAGAATTCAAGTAAGGCCAATCCCTAGAATGAGCCTTACAAGTATCCCGAGGGAAATCCAACCATATGCCTCCATAGCATCGGTAAGCTATAATGCTAATAATACTAAAATGGATGAATGACCTCACAGCGGAACAGCAATTTAGAAAAGAGATGGTTCGGCTATTTGGGAATAGCAAAAATAATTATTTATCGAGGAAAGTACAAGCCTTCATCACACAACGAATTGCAACTCTGCAAATGTGCACGTTAAAATGCTGACTTTGGATGTACCTAGCTTGATTACTTTAAACAAAATTACGTCGAGCAACTTCAGAAAAAAAATATGAAGAAGCAAAAGAGTAAGACATTGTATGATAAAGGCAGAATAACGTTTAAGATTTAACATAAGCAATCCTAAGCATCCAGCAAGAACTACCAGCCGACAAACCTTTAATCGCTATGAAATATGAAATCATGGGACACGCAACAACTTTAGACGATGAATGCCTAAAAAATCCCTGGATAATCAGAGAAAAATGCTGGGCAACATGGGAAAAGCGACATGAAGAGACCAAGATAAATCAATTAATGATAATCACTACCCTCCCATTCCAACCGTGAAATTACCAACACTCAGTGCAAAATATGAAGACTGGCAGATATTGCACGACCTCTTATACAAAATAATGCAAATAAAATCACAGCTCCACAGCGATCCACCGAACATTATCAATCAGTGAAGCCAATTACGAGACTGCATGGGACATACTGAAATCCGAATATCAAAAAAGTGACATAGTAAAATCCGGATATCAAAACTCGTCGATTAAATTCAGGACATTCCTGAAATATCCACTGATGCCAAAAAGAAAAACCATTTAGGACATTATAATGGAAAGCCTAGAAGCCGTAAAAAAATTTGGGCTCCAAAACATCATCCTGGAGCACACTGATTGGACCCATAATATCCAGAAAATAAGATCCAGAAACAAACTTATATTTAATATATGTTTGAATATATGAAAAGACGATTTCACTCATTAGAATCAATCAACGCTGCAAGAAAAACAATTATCACGGTAAACCGGTTCTGCGGACGAACCTATCTTCAGTGCCAAATCTGCAATCAAACTCATCCTGTATGGTCACAGGCAAAAACATGCCTGTAACATAGGCTTGCGGTCAAGGAAAAGTTAGATCAGCTGTTTACCTATTGCTTGTATTTTTGATTGGCTCACTCGGTACTTCCAATAGACGTCATGCCATGCATGGCAATATCGTCGGAGGTGAAGAAGCAGTGAACAGTCAGCATTTTAAAACGAGCATAAGTTTGTCCCTTTACTTGCATCTTTTTCAAATTCATAAATTCAAATGCAGTGAATGTGCGTGTGCTGATTTACATACTATGCTTACTCTGTCAGCTGAATGCAGTATAAATTAATAAATTTATCAACATGGTTAATAAGCTCAATGTGGAAGCACTTTAATGTAATAGCAAATAGTAAAAACAAAAAGATCACAGTTCATTTTTCTTTATGTTTCTACACATAATAATAAAGATGACAATGAGGCACATCATGCAAATATTGGAATTAAATTGAATTATGATGGATGCGGATGACGGCGCGCGGCTTAACCACCACAAGTATGCCTGTATCAGTATCAGAGGCTCTTATCCGAACAGAACACACAACAGCCAGTTTTCAGCAGAATAAAATGTATTTATTTATTTATTTATTAATTTATTTATTAAAACATTTATTTTGCAATACAATTCAATTAGCAATACATATACAATAGTTCAATAGATATTTACATATACTGCAAAAAAGGAGATGAAAGCAATTTAAAAATTGTTCAAAGTTCAACCCCTATAAACTAACAGCTAACAAAACTCTTACTAATTATCGGTTCCCATAAGTAATACAATCGAAAAGATGAAAAAAAAAACTAACTATGGATGATTAAAATACATATGTTCCAACAATATAGCACATTAAAATCTCATTAAATAATTTTAAACGGAACGCATATCAGCTGCATTGCACTGTGCACTTATCGACCAAATATTTCTTGTCTCAATTTCTTTTTAAAAATGGAGGGTTTTAAGGCTTTTAATGAAAGAGGAACAGCATTATACAGCCTATAAACATTGTAAGAGAAGCTTCTTCGAAACAGAGCCGTTTTGTGTGGTGGTGGAGATATAAGACCCCTAAATCTAAGATTCAAGCTATGGACATCTGTTCTATATGTTATTTTATTAGTCAGGTAAGGTGGATTGTCTTTAAAAATAATGTTGTGGAAAAATACTAAGGAGTGCAGTCTACGCCGATCCTGCATATTCAACCATTTGGCATCATGTAGTTTGTGCGATACTGGATCATATTTTCTTATGCCATAAATAAACCGCAAACAACTTTTTTGTACTTTCTCAAATTCTATTTGAATATTTTTTATCTAAACATGGTCCATATAAAATATCACAATAGTTAAAGTGACTTAATACTAGAGAGTCTGTTAATTTTATTTTTTGATGGTGAGTTAATAAGTGGCGGTGTGGATAAAGCAATTTTAAGGAAAAATATGCCTTTTGTAAGTAATGCCCTACTTGCTCTCTAAAACGAAGTTTTGTGTCAATTCTTAGACCAAGGTTTTTTTCGCAATTTGTAAATTGTAAAATCCTACCCCCTACTTTTATATTAAGCTCTGACGTTAAACGATTCTTATACTTACCAAAAACCATAACAGATGATTTAGTTGGATTTATTAGTAATCCGTGACGTGCTGAGAACTCTGTTAGTCCTTTTAAATCGTTATTAATTAGAGCTTGCGCCGCAGGCCAAGTACTGGGGACAAATGAATGAAGCACCTGCGTGTCATCGGCATAAAAATATGCAGCGACATTTTCCATACAGGATGGTAATTTACTGGTATATATTGTAAATAGCAGAGGCCCCAATATTGAACCTTGCGGCACACCGCAACTGACATTTTCTCTGGCCGACCGGCCTACACTTGTTTCAACATACTGCATCCGATCATTAAGATAATTTTTAATTAACATTATGGCACTATCCGAAAACCCAACATAGTTTAAAATAGCCAACAATAGTTCGTGACATATAGTGTCAAATGCTTTCGAATAATCTAAGAGCACCAGAACGGACGAAAGACCAGCATCTGATGACCTAATAATATCATCTGTAATACTTAAAAGTGCCGTTACACAACTATATCCAGTCCGATATCTTGACTGGTTGAGGGGCAAAATATTATTTGTTTGCAAAAAACTTCTTATTTGATTATTCATAATCTTTTCTAGCAGTTTTGAGAGGCAAGGCAGAATACTAATGGGTCTTAGCTCGTTAAAACTAGTGACTTTATTATTCTTGGGAAGTGGTGTAATGCGTGCAATTTTCCATTCATCTGGAAATACCCCTTCCAAGAGACATGAGTTAACTATGTTAGTAAGGATTGGTAGAATTCTGGGGCAGCACATCAACACCATTTCTATATTTATTAAATCCGCTCCCGATGCCAATGATTGAATATTAAATAGCTGCACTTTTACCTCGTTGATACTAACAGTTTGAAACATAAATTTGTCATTTACATTTACATTTAAATTTAAATTATTGCGGTAGTACTATAATAATATAGGATCCGCTTGTTGTTTATTTTTAGAAAATTGCAAGAAATGTCGATTTATATCTGAAGGTTTATTTAGATTGTCGGGGATAGTTATGTTCGTAGTTTTAGATGTTATATTTAAATTTCTTAATTTCTTCCAAAGGATTTTACTATTACCTTCATTAGAAACAGACTCTAAGTATCTTTTTTTTTCATTTTTTATTGCTATGTTAGTTTGGTTACGCAACTGTTTGTAGCCATCCCAATGACTATAATTTTTTGTATTTTTGTATTTTTTAAAAGCTTTATCCCTCAGTCTTATCATAATTTCTATAGTGTCTGTTAACCAAGGTGGCTTTTGTTTTTTTATTTTTATAGTTTTTAAAGGAGCCAAAACATCAAAAATGTTTTTTATTAAAATATTAAAATATGATACTTTTGCATTAATATTTGAAATGTATACTATATCTTCAAACGGTGTATTTTCCAAAAATTCGGACCATAAATCTTTATCAATGCGCTTTAGATTTCTCATTACAACATACTTTTTATTCTCATTAATTATTTCTGAATCTAAAAGACAATGTATTAGTACATGATCCGAAATATGGGGAACGTTTTTTGTCGAAAAGGTGTAATCTTCTTCTTTAGGTCTATAATACTACTACTTCTATCAGTGACTCTAGTTGGAGTATTTACTATTTGTTGTAAGTTAAATGTTTCGATGCACGAAAGAAAATCTTGAACACTTTTATTTTCCAAATCTATTAAGTTTAAATTAAAGTCACCACCACAAACAACCTTATCGCACTCCATTGAAAACGCCAACAAAGAGTCCTCAAAATCATTTAAAAAATCCAAAAACTGCCCTTTTGGTGGTCGATAAAGAGATCCAATAATATATGCAACATCCTTAAATTTAATCTTAATCCACAGCTGTTCCAAATATTCAGTTTGTAACGAATCTAGAGTCTGAAACTTAAATATATTTTTTATATACATTCCAACTCCACCACCTCTTGTAGCCCTATCAACCCTTATAAAAGCATAACCTGTTATCTGTATATGAGTTTCGAGAACATCGCCTGTCAACCATGTTTCCGATATTCCAAGAATATCGAAATTTTCCTGTATCAAAAGTGATTTAACTTCTGCAAAATGTGATATTAATGAACGGACATTTAAAAAAGCAATATGCAGTGATCTCATTCCTTATCTCGCAATATATAAAAAATGTAACTAAAATAAGTAGATAAAGGTAATAAAAATAAAATTAATTCTATACATTAATACTAAGACTAGCTAATAATTTTTACTGAATCAAAAAAAAGCAAGCAAAAAAGAAAACAATTGACTTCCGGTCACAATTTATTTGTCGTTGTATTTCATAATATCCTCCTCTGTTTTAACCACCGTCTTATTTCCATTTACATTTGCAAATATTCTCCCTCCTACAGTCCACACCCTGTCCCTGCCAATTTTATCCTTTGCCAACATCAGCAAATTATATCTACGAAGAGTAAGCTCCTCGACAATGACTAACTTAGTGCCTTTTAGCTTTTTTTTATCAAAAAATACAAGATTTCTTTGATTCAAGGATGAAAACTGTATATTAATTGGCCTTGGTTTAGAAGTTCTTGAATTTTGTCTTTTACCAATACGATGACAGCGCTCAATATTAATACTGGCGATGTTAAACTTATCTTGTATGAGCCCAGAAACCTTACTCTTTAAGTCAGTGCTATCCTCAGGAAGACCATAGAGCCGGAGTTGAGTCAGCTTTGTATCCTGTTCCAATTGATCCATTTTAAGATAAAGTTCATCCTTTTCTATTTGAACACTTTTTAACTGCGTTTCCATAACATCAATTTTAGCTTCCAATGATACAATCCGCTCGTCTATTCTCTGCGACACAATATCGGCTACTTTTTTAGCAAGTGAATCCAAAAAACTATTGTCGGTTAATATTTCACTTAAAATTCCTTGCGACGCCTGCTTAACAATAGAGAACAATTCCGTTTTTTGCCTTTCCGTGAAGACCATTGTAAATAGTTATTTGTTAAATGGATTGATTTACTAGCTTCTAAAACTAGTTTGAAGACCCAATACGATAGATAACTTGAATGTCTAATGGACAACACTTGCACAAAAAAAACTAATAAAATATTTGCACTTTAGCCGGAGATATTCACTATTTTAACCGGAGCCAAAAATAACGTTCTACTCGATGCGAACCTGCATCACACGCCTTGATACAATTTCGCCTCAAGATCAGGTAGGTGGTAAGTGTAGGCAAAGTATATGTAAACTAGTAAGTTCACTCAGCGGTAAATCCTTTGATGTGATTCAGCCACATTCTTTTATATCAAGTGACAACTGGAGATGACCGATGCGCTGCGTAAGTGTCCGATTGATTCGCGTGGCTTTCTCTACTCAGAGATGTATTCACGAGATTGTATGGACTCGTACCCAAAGACCTACTGAATGCCGGCGGGGTGAAAAATCAAGTGAAACTGAGCAAAGTTGTAAAAATATTTTCATAGAAAGAAATTGAAAAAAAAATTGCTATACGGGGTGTCATTTTTAGGTGATATCACTGTTGCTATCTCAGAATCTAACAAGAATTTAACAACAATGCAAATCGATCTTGAAAAGGCATCAATAATGGCAACTTCCTAATTTAATCAACTTTGTAGCTTTGACCGTTTCAAAGATAGCAATAATAGTGGATTACCTAAAATATATTTAAAAATATATAATAATATAATACTTCGGAATCTCATTTTTACTACACTTCTTTGGTTTCATGAAAGTGATTTTTCAAGGCCACGTTATGACATGGTTTATGTTTTCGTCTCGCGTTACGGCATTTGTGTATCGTTGATTGGACGACTAACCAAAACTAACTAAATCTATCAAAATTAATTGTACCGTATCGGCACCGGCACCGGTTCAAATGACTACAATAAGCTGGGACTAAGTGAAACTAACGAAAACTTGATTCGACGATTAACCAAAACTAACAAAATCTATTAAAATTAATTATAATGTATCGGAACCGCATTAAATAACTAAAATAACTTGAGACTAAGTGAAATTAACCGAAAGTTGGTTCGACGACAAACCCAAACTAACCAAATCTATTAATATTGATTATAACATATTGGAACCGCTTTAGATGATTGAAATAAGTTGAGAAAAAGTGAAACTATCCGAAAGTTGAATCGACGACTAGACCAAAGTAACACAATCTACTAAAATTGATTATAAAGTATCTGAACCGGTTCTAATGACTGAAATAGGTTGAAACTAACTAAGTGAAACTAAGCAAAAGTTGATTGAACGACTAACCGGATTAGGTTGGTTAGTTCGGGATAATCGTCGATTCAACTTTCGGTTAGTTACACTTAGTCTCAACATATTTCAATCATTTGAACCGGTTCTAAGACGTTATATTCAATTTTAATAGATGTTATTAGTTGGGTTAGTTTGGGTTTAGGGTTAAATCAACTTTCGGTTAGTTTCTCTTAGCCTTAACTTATTTTAGATATTTGAACTGGTTCCGATATGTCATAAACAATTTTAATAGATTTGATTACTTTGGATTAGTCATCCAATCAACTTGCGATAAACTTCACGTAGTTTCAAGTTATTTTAGTCATTTGAACCGGTTCAGATACGTTATAATCAATTTTAATAGGTTTGGTTAGCTTGGGTTAGTTGTTGATTCATCTTTCGGGTAGTTTCACTTATTCTCAACTTAATTTAGTTATTTAAAGCGGTTCCGATACGTTATAATAAATCCTAATAGATTTGGTTAGTTTGGGCTAGTTGTCCAATCAACTTTCGATTAGCTTCACATAGTTTCAATTTATTTTAGTCATTTGAACCGGTTCCGATATGTTATAATCAATTTCAATAAATTTGGTTAGTTTGGGTTAGTTTGGGGAGAACTACAATCAACTTTCGACTAGCTTCACTTAGTTTGAACTTATTTTAGTCATTTGAACCAGTTCCGATACGTTATAATCTATTTTAATAGGTTTGGTTCGTTTGGATTTGTCGTTGATTCATCTTTTGGTTAGTATCACTTATTCTCAACTTATTTTAGTCATTTAAAGCGGTTCCGATACGTTATAATAAATTTCAATAGATTTGGTTAGTTTGGGTTAGTTTGGGGGCGACTACAAGCAACTTTCCACTAGCTTCACTTAGTTTCAACTTATTTTATTCATTTGAACCAGTTCCGATACCTTATAATCAATTTTAATAGATTTGGTTAGTTCAAGTTAGTCGTCTATTCAACTTTCGGTTTGTTTCATTTAGTCTCAACTTATTTTAATCATTTGAACCGGTTCCGAGACGTTATAAGCAATTTTAATAGATTTGGTTAGTTTGGGTTAGTCGTCCAATCAACGTTCGGTTAGTTTTACTTAGTTTCAACTTATTTTAGTCATCTGCATCGATTTCGATAAATTATAATCAATTTTAATAGATTTGGATAGTTTGGGTTAGTCGTGGATTCAACTGTCGGTTGGTGTCAGATATTCTCAACTTATGCTAGTCATATAAAGCGGTTCCGATACGTTATAATGATTTTATTACATTTGGTTAGTTTGGGTTAGTCGTCGATTGAACTTTCGGTTAGTTTCACATAGTCTCAACTTATTTTAATCATTTGAACCTTCCGTTACGTTATATTCAATTTTAATAGATTTGATTAGTTTGGGTTAGTTGTCCAATCAACTTTCGGTTAGCTTCACTTATTCTCAACTTATTTTAGCCATTTGAAGCAGTTCCGATACGTTATAATCAATTTTAATTGATTTGGTTAGTTTGGGTTAGTGTTCAATTAACTTTCGGTTAGTTTCACTTATTTTCAACTTATTTTAGCCATTTGAAACGGTTACAATACCAACGTCGTTATCAATTCTAATAGATGTGGTTAGTTTGGGTTAGTCGTCGATTCAACTTTCGCTTACTTTCGCTTATTCTCAACTTATTTTAGTCATTTAAAGCGGTTCCGATACGTTATAATCAATTTCAATAGATTTGGTTAGTTTGGGTTAACCGTCGATTCAACTTTTGATTAATTTCACTTTGTCTCAACTTATTTTAATCATTTGAATCGGTTCTGATACGTTATAATCAATTTTAATGGATTTGGTTAATTTGGGTTAGTCATCCAAACAACTTTCGTCTAGTTTCCTTTAATCTCAACTTATTTTAGTTATTTGAACCGGTTCCCATACGTTATAATCAATTTTAATAGATTTGGTTAGTTTGAGTTTGTCGTCGAATCAACTTTGGGTTAGTTTCACAGTGCCAAAATATATTTAATATTTACAAAGCATTCCATTATCGTTATATAATATGTACTTATTAAAAAAAAATCTGACACCTAGACGATTTTTCCGGTCTTGTCGCCTCCTTCACCTAATTTTATTAACATATCTATTCACTAATCCGACTATAGATTTTTCCTATTTGCCTTTGTATTTTTCATTGCTTCGTATATATTTCCACCGAAGTCCGAATAAAATTTCTATTTTAATAGAAATAAAATTAAGGATTTTCACAAATCCGACTCTGTTCTGAACACTCTGCCTACATACGAACGACTGATTAAACTAAAACGCTCCACATGCTGCCAACAATCTGCGGATTTTCGGCGGCTGGCACAAAATATTTGCGGGAGTGGAGCTACTAGTTTACATATACTTTGGTGTAGGTATGATATATCGTTAGTATACTACCATTTTATAATAAAAACTATTAAGATCATTCTTATGGACGAAATTCTCCAAACCTAAGTAACTCACAAAAACTCTGATAGATGGCGAAAAGATATAGGTTCATTTAAAATATTCAGTTAAAATATTTTGCCCTCTGTTGACGACAATCTGCACTTGGTAAATAGAGATTTCATTTTTAAAGGAGTGTGGTGTGCTGTCGGCATAAATATATCGGGCAGTAACAAGGTTTATTGACCTTGGGGCAGGAATGCATCATTCAAACTTGCAGTTGGGGGAGTAAGGGACTGGTTAATACTTGTAGAATGTGAATACTATTCTCCGATATTGACAAGGTCATGTCTTTCTTTAGAATAAAATAAACTGAAAATTAGAGGTTTGGGAGTATGTTATTTTAATTTACTTATTAATTAAGCGGGAACGTGAGCACGACCTAGACCAAATACGAGACAGCTTGAATTTTTACGTGAAATTTGGTACTCGTATAGTAGGAGACCGTGGAACCTTCCGAGTAGGTTCCAGAAATTTTTATTCGGTCAAAATCGATGACCATCGTTGAAGCAGTTCGGAGCAGAGCGATTCAAACGCGAAAAAAAAAACATTGGGAACCTACCGGTGCCTATTTAGGAATCTAAAAGAGTCCTTGAAGATAATCGGCTGGCGAATTTCAGCCAAATTCGAATCTGACATCGGTGGGAGCCTACCGCCAATAGGTTCCGCTGTAGGAGACAGATGAGATCGAAATTTTTCTTTTACTTGATAAAATGGGTGCCCAAACTTTTCGAAAGTGGAAAATAGGCGTTTTCGATCCCTAAATATTAATTCGGAGGAAACCGCTTCCGAACGTCTTTTTATATTTAGACGTTTTTATTGGTATATGGAACCTACCGGAAATCCGTCTCCTATCAGTTTTTTTTTAGGTAAATTTCGACCTAGCGAGTTCGTATTCGGTACGGAGACGGAGGGGAATTTTTAGATTTTTGAAATTGGCCCCAAAATGATAACCACAGAATGGAACCTAAATCGGTGAAACCTATTCGAAAAGTAAGTTCCAGCGCGGTTTTTACCCGGTCGGCTCCGGGTTGTAAATATAAAAATATAGGAATATCGGCAAACGTACAAAACCATATTTTTATATCGACCTTACCTTTATTTTGATCAGTAGGAGCCGGAATAACCTACCGGAGGAGCACTTTTTTTTCGGATCGACTTAACAAAGGTCAAGAAGACAAACAAAAAGTTCTTTACGAAAAAAAGGCAATATTCTTAGTTTTCGCGATATCGGACCCTAAACGAGAAAAAACGTAACTCGAAAATTACGGGGCAGAGGAAAAAACACTTACTACCAAAAATATGTATTTTGATATTTTTGATTGAGTTTAATCTATAGTTGGGTCGTTGTAATTAAAAAAAATCGCTCTTTTTAAAAAAGACGTTTTTTTTTTGAACTTATTCGCGAATATCTCAAAAATTATTAAATTAAAAAAAAAATTAATGATGATTTGGAATAAAAAGTTTTTATGATTTTTTTCGTCAGACGCTAAATAACGGAGGAATTAAAAAAAAAGGAGAAATCTTTTAAAAATAGATTTCTTTACCACCCTGTATGATTTTTATAAAATGTATTTTTATTATGGCGAGATGTTAACGGATCCCTTTAACCGCTTCCAACTTAAAAACTAACTAATTTTTTCAAAAAAAAAATACGATAAACAAATCGAGATTTTCATTAAATCGGCTGTAATTATTGTAATACGGTATAAGCGTTATAACTAAACGGTATATAGCAAAAAGATGGGTTTCTTGGGGTACTTTAACGCGCAGTATTTATTACCACGTTTCGTTTTTTTTTAATTGGCTAAACGTAATTTTTTTATTGTCCCAATTTTCTCCGTAGCGGAGAGAGATATCTCAAATCGGTTTGGGCCAGTGTATGCGTCGTCTGAAAGTCGATCGAAACGACACGCTTCTATAACATTTTTTGATAGGACATCAAATAATAACGTAAGTACTCGATAAAATATCTTTTTCGTCTTAAAAATGAGCATTTTCTTCATATTTAGCCACGAAATAGGGAATTTCGTAGGTGGATGAAATTTTTCGTTTCGAATACTTTAGGAGGGGGTTTTTGGGAATGCCGAATTCGATTTTGGCATCGAGAAGGTCGTATGACATTTCTGTACAGAAATATTTAGAAAAAGTAGAAATATTGAAAAAAAAAAATAACACCCTGCATATACTTTTGAAAATGTTATTTTAAAGATGGTAAGATGTAAATGGCTTCCTTTAACCGTTTCCGAGTTAAAAACGAACAATTAGGACATGTAGTTGGCGGGTACGTTTTTAAGTTTTCTTACCCATAGCCTGATTTAGGCAAACCATCTTTCATGCGAGCGGAATATTAGCATTTTTATAATTATTAAAAAAGGACGTAACCGGACGGCGGCGGCGGCGTCTTCTGCAATACATGGCAGGCGTGGGTATGCTGCTGCTACTATAACCGATTTAAAAAGTGCAATTTGTTAAATGAATATAAAATGCAGACATTTCATTTCACCATCACAGATGGGCTGGTTGAGTAGACAGTGTTTTCGAATCAGCACTCTAAATTTTGATTAAATTCGTTGTTTAAAGTGTGATTAAAAGGTATTCGCTGAGTTTAGTTTTTCAATTATGACACGGTCTACAAGGCAGATCCAAAATGAGGGCTCATCGGCCTCTAATTGCAACGATATAGCGGCCCAAGTACAAGCCCTTGAAGAACGTGTTCAGAAAAGAATTTCCGAAATGAAGGAGCTAATATCTGCTGGTAACTCGGTGAATGGGACCCAGAATACCAAACCACTTGAAATAATTGCAAAAATAAATTTATTTCAAAAAGATACTCAAGATGCAATAAGTAGTATAAAAAATGAACTGTTAAAACTTCGTCAACAATCAGAAATGACCGAGAAAAATATGCAGGAACAAAAACAGTTATCGTATATGGACGGAATCGTGATAAGCGGCCTGCCCGAAACTACTTGCAAACAATAACATGGTCGTCGATATTGTTAATAACATTAAATCTAAAATTAATGTTAGTCTTACGGCCGAAAATATTAAATATTGTTATCGGTTGAGAAAGCGCGATGGTCCAAATGAAAAACCGCGACCGATCGCTGTGTTTTTTGTGAATCGGTGGAAACGTAATGAACTTTTTGGGGCTAAGAGAAAGCTTAAGGGTAGTGGCGTAGTGTTTAGTGAATTGTTGATTGCAGAAAAGTTAAGTTTATATCAAAAAGCCGTTTCTAAATACGGTCTCAAGAACTGCTGGACATGGAAAGGTAATGTGTTCACGTCAATAAATAACAAAAAAATCTCATTTCGTCAGACAAAGACGTAAAGTAAACAATACTGTAATATATTATGTGAAAAACATAAAGTTGGTTGTATAATCAAGAAATTATTTTCTGTTGCATTCGCTTAAATTTTGAATTATTTTGGAATTGAATAATGCTTCGGAATGTTGCTTTTAATTGTTTCATGTTGAAATATAGCAAAAACGCATATTACATATTATAATTTATTAAAAATAGTACGTATTATTTTTGTATGAGAGCTGTGACCGATGTAAGATTCATCTGTTGGTTGTTGTTTTTTTATTAACTATACAATTGGATTTGTTTTCTGTTTTTTTTTATTGTAATTTTTTTATAAATAAGTGTTGTCTACTACTACAGTGTAATAATACTAATGAATAGAATTAAGTTAGCTCACGTCAATGTTAGGTCGTTGATTGCTCACCTTAATGATGTACGGGATATAATTTCGAATTTTGAATATAGTGTAATGGGCGTCTTGGAGACATGGCTTACTGCTTTAACCCCTAGTGATTCTTTATTGGTTGATGGTTATAAATTCGAAAGACGCGATCGGCAGGGCAGAGGGGGTGGTGTTGGGATTTACATAAGAAATAACCTGAAGTACACATTATTGCCCTGTGATGCAAACATAGAGCAGATTTGGGTTAAAATATGGTTTATAAACCTCCTCAAAAAAATTATTTGGACTTTTTTGTTAGTTTGGAAGTGTCGCTTTCACGGGTTGTTCCTGTTGTGGACCAAGTCTTTTGTCTTGGCGATTTTAACATAAATTTATTTAATACAGATAATTTGGAAACAAAATTTGTTTTTGAATTTTTGGAAGGTGTGAGACTCGTTCAGCTCATGGATTCTCCAACTAGAACAACTGATAAGAGTTCATCCTTAATTGACTATATTTTGTCATCGGACGGTAATTTGGTTGTCGAGAAGGGTGTGGTGCCAGTGGATTTTAGTGACCATGATCTGATCTATGCAGTTCTAGGAGTAAGTGTATCAAAACCAGGGCCACAGTTTAAAACAGTCAGAAATTTTAAGTCACTAAATTATGTTCAATTTCAATCCGACTTGCGATCAATCCCTTGGAACAATATATATCATATCGATAATATTAATGATAAAATAAGTTTTATTTGCGATAATATTCGAATACTACTAGATTTGCATGCGCCGTTTGTCACACATCGTATTACGAAGACATATGCACCATGGCTCACGGATACTCTGCGAGCCATGAAAAAGGACAGAGATAGCACTAAGTAAATATAGACATGATGTTTTACTCAAATACATTTTCCAATAAAGACCCAAAAGTATTGTGGTCACATCTTAAAAAGCTCAATGTTGTGGCAGATAAAGGGAAGTGCATACCGGACCAGATTGCTAATGTAGTCTCGGTATTCCACTGTAATACAGTGAGTGAGATTGAGGTATTAGAAGTAATTTCTTCAATAAAAACTACAGCTGATGGTATTAACATTCTTTCTCTAAATCTTTGCATTCCATGTCTTTTACCTTATCTCACTCATGTGATTAATTGTTGCATATTGAAGTCAATATTTCCAGATAGGTGGAAAGAGGCATTAGTAATTCCGCTCCCAAAGACATCATCTGTGGATTCCTTGGGACAGCTGCGCCCAGTTAGTATATTGCCTACTCTCTCAAAAATATTAGAAAAGGTGTTGCATAATCAACTTTGTAAATTTCTTGCGAAGGAGAAAATTATACCGGTTTTCCAGTCCGGGTTTAGAAAGGATCATGGTTGCTCAACTGCTTTGCTTAACATTACGGATGACATTCTGAGAGCATGGGATAGGGGTAATTTGACTCTATTGGTGTTGTTAGATTTCAGCAAGGCTTTTGATACCCTGAGTCATGACATTCTGATTGCAATTCTTCAGTACATTGGCTTGTCTGAGTCATCTGTTCGTTTAATGTCTAGTTATTTAGATGGAAGGAGCCAAGCTGTCTGTTACAACAATAAAACGTCTTCTTTTAAACATATTATCACGGAAGTGCCGCAGGGTTCCATCTTAGGGCCTTTGCTGTTTAGCATCTATACATCGCAATTTCCAACTAAATTTATGTCCTGTAAGTATCATTTTTATGCCGATGATACCCAAATATATCTATCTTTCCAAGCAGAGGAGTCCGTACAAGCAGTTTCGGCATTAAATTTTGAACTTTCAGAATTTTTTAATATTGCGAAAAGTCATATTATCTTATTAAATTCTAACAAGTCCGTGGTGTTACTTTTTGGAAAAAATAACGATAAGCTTAATTTTATGAGCAGTTATGCAAATTCTATCAGCATTAATAACACTACCGTGCAAACTGAGGCTGTCACAAAAAATTTAGGGCTCTATATGGATCAGGATCTTAGATTTGTGGAACATGTAAATATCAATTTGCGGAGGGCCTACATGAACCTAAAATTACTATTTCAGCATCGCCACGTCTTAAATATAAAACTAAAATCGATTTTGTGTAATGCTTTGGTGTTATCGCACTTTAATTTCTGTGATGTGGTGTATGGGCCCTGTATTACTGCGAGAGTGGCTGATCGTATTCAGAGACTGCAGAATTCGTGTATTCGCCTTATTTATGATATACGGAAATACGATCACATAGGTAGTGCCTATGAGCGATCGGGTTGGTTATACGAGTATATGACTGATAGGAGACATCTACATTTACTTGTTTTATATCACAAGGTTTTGATAAGTAAAACACCACCTTATTTGTATAATAAAATTCGATTTCGAACTGACATACACAATATAAATATCAGATATAAAGGAAAATTAATAGCACCAGCTCATACTACTGCCTTGTTTGAGCGGTCCTTTTCATATCTTGTGGCAAAACACATGAACAATATTCCTGAAAACATTACAGCCATGTCCCCTAATCAGTTCAAGCGCTTTATTCTTCAATCTCTCTCCCGAAAAAGTTTATAAATATTGGTACTTTTAAATTTGTATCTTTTATTTTGTTATTACCAGACTCTTAACACTCGTTTATGGCTATGGTTTGCCATTACTTTAAATGGTAATGATGGTATATTTGAAGGATATTATTAATACTTAGGTATAGTTACTATTATTTGATTCAGATAGTATTGGGTTAAAAAAATTGTTTTTATATTTCTTTAACATAGGTTTTTAGTTTAACGATTTTAGGTTTTTATTTTTAGTTTTGGTCAGTTGAACAGACTTCAGATTTCATATCTGACGTACTGAACCTCGCCTTTTTGTGTTAACGTTACGATTTGAACTTGTCGATAACACGTATTATTGTATATATTAGTACAAATAAAGTCATTTATTATTATTATTATTTTGATTCCCATCGTTTTTCTTGGGAGCTTCGTGCTATGGCTATTTTAGAGTTTAACTCGATACATCTACCTAAAATCATTTTATAAATTATAAAATGCTAAAATGTAGAAATTAATTTGAGAGAAATTTTTTATTCTATACACAGCGTTTGGTAGCTCGATGCGTTAATTTCAATTTTATACTTAGATTAAATTTAATATAAAGCACTTTGCAATACATATGTATTGTTGATATAATTTTTTTAATGTTTTAAGCAACAATACAGCTTAAACTTGGTTTAAAAATTTTTGAAATTTTAAGAGGTTTTGTTTTCTTTACAGAAAAACATTTTAATTTTATTTCGTTTTCTTACTTTCCAAATATAAACACAACAAATGCAATGTATAATTAAATGTCTTCTATTTTTTTTTCTGTCGCATGTCCCAGCTCACGCTATATGTTTAGGTTAAGACAAGTCACATTCCCAATTTAACGTATCAACTTACCAAACATTTTCTATAAAACAAGAAATCGAGCAAAAAATAATATGTCACAACTTTTGTTAGTAATGAATGAAACATAATTTGTGTGAATATTTGCATCTACGACAGTTTTTTAATATTTTCACTTTCTTGCCAAGCAGATTGTTACACAAAACTAAAAAAAAATATTTTGCAGTTTATCGGTCGCAATGTCGCATCTAATCGAAACCGCACTAAACTTTGGAGAAAAAAAATCATAGTTGTTCATATTTTATTATAAAATTACATTTTTTTGTCAGGCACACTTATTGATTCATTTAATAATTATCAAGGGGATTGCGTAAATGTTTAGTAATTTTCTGCTACCTAAATTATTAGTGCAAAATAAATGATAGTTTAAAAAACTAAAAAACACGCTTTGATCGAAACCGATCTAAAAAATTATAAAATAGAATAGTGATTCAAAAGTATGATTTTATTTTAAAAAGCGTGGGGTGCTTAAGTGCCATAAGTTTATCACAAAAATCAATTTATCGCTTTGATTGACCAACAGTTTATATGTCAAATTTGATTGATTACTTCAATTGACTAGCAGACTATATGAAGTTAATTTATCATTTCAATTGGTCAACAATTTATGCGCAAAATTTCGAAGAGTTCATCAACAAAACTCAATGACCAATAATTTATACGTAAATTATTTACTCTCTCAATTGACGTGCATTTTATATGAAAATTTTATTTAGGTATCGTTTCAATTGATTGGCGTTTTGTAAGAAACACTAGATTTATCGGTTCAATTGACTATCAGTTTATGAGGAAAATCAATTGGTCGTTTTAATTTACCAACAGTTTATATTTCATTGATTACTACAATTGACCACCAGATTATATAGAGAATTAATTTATCGTTTCAATTGGCCAGCAATTTATATGTTAAATTTCGTTTGAATTAACAAGGATTTATCAACAAAATTCAATAAATCATTTCAGATGACCAATAATTTATACGTAAATTAGATTTGCTCTCTCAATCGCCCTGCAGTTTATAAGACAATTTTGTTGGCAACTTGTAAGAAAGACTATATTTACCGTTTCAATTGACTATCAGTTTATGAGAAAAATCAATTGGTCGTTTTCATTTAACAACAGATTATATGCCAAATTTCATTCATTACGTCAATTGACAAGCACATTATATGAAAAGTTAATTTATCGTTTCAATTGGCCAGCAATTTATATTCAAAATTTCGTTTGAATTAACAAGAGTTTATCGGCAGAAGTTAATTCATCATTTCAGATGATCAATAATTTATATGTACATTAGATCTAACTTCTCAAATGACCTGCAGTTTATATGAATATTTTATTTAAGTATCGTTTCAATTGACTGGCGGTTTGTAAGAAGCACTAGATTTATCCTTTCAATCGACTAGCAGTTCATGAGAAGAATCAATTGTTCGTTTTGATTTACCAACAGTTTATATGCCAAATTTCATTGATTACTTCAGTTGACCAGCATATTATATGAAAGGTTAATTTATCTTTTCAATTGGGCAGCAGTTTATGTGCAAAATTTCGTTTGGATTAACAAGAGTTTATCAGCAAAACTCAATCATTCCAGATGACCAATAATTTATAGGTAAATTAGATTTACCTTCTCAATTCACCTGCAATTTATATGAAAATTTATTATAAGTGTCGTTTCAATTGACTGGCGATTTGTAAGATACACTAGATTTATCGTTTCAATTGAATATCAATTTATGAGAAAAATCAATTGGTAATCTTGATTTAGCAACCATTGATTACTTCAATTAACCAGAAGATTATATGAAAAATTAATTTATCATTTCAATTGACCAGCAAATTATTTGCAAAATTTCCTTTTATTTAACAAGAGTTTTTCAGCAAAATTCAATTAATCATTCCAGATGACCAATAATGTATACGTAAATTACTTTTACCTTCTCAATTGATCTGCAGTTTATATTAAAATTTTAGCAACTGACTGGCGGTTTATAAGAAACACTAGATTTATCGTTTTATTATAAAATAATAATATCATAACTACAATCGCAAACGAAATCCGGACAAAGTGGTCAAGGTCAACTTGTTTCCTAACAAGTCGCCGCCGGCGCTTGAAAAATAGCATCCCTCTGTTAGTGCTTGAAAGTACTACAGTCATCCAGAGCCCTCTGCTGATATTAATGTTAACTTTATCGATTATTTATTTGCATTTTTCAGGATAATTTAGTTTCCGTAGCGCTTCGTAGGTGGAGACGTTCCTGGGGCGATTTTAAGCGACGGAAAAATTTTAGCATTGCGATTATCTTAATAGTCTTTTATTATAAAATGATACTACTATACATATATACGGTATGTGGTATGATATGATATGTGACATTTAGATAAAAATAGTTGATCTAGTAGCAATTTATTTTTATTTTTACGACTTTTTAGAGTTTTTATTTTAACTTTTCTTTTTACTTTATAGAATACAGCGGATGGACTTAGTTGTAGAACAATTTTTGCAACTGGATCACACCTAAAATTGCTGGAATCTCCATGTTGACAGGCGATTTTTAAGAATCTACCTCCAACATTAAAGCTTACATCTCTACAGAGATCGATTATCTAATGCTCTACTTGATGAAGAATTTAACCCTGTACAGGTTATAGTAAAAACTAAAGACACAGATGCACAATTCATTGCATTGCAATCTAATGGATGAAGTAACCTACAGTAAATACCAATGTTTTTAACAATCGATCAGTTACAGACTCCATTACTAAATTAATATAAATAATAAATAAATAATAATAAAAATTGTGTAACAAGCAAACGGGAGTGACAAAATCTGTAAGGCTCAAACAAGTCCAACATGATTAACGCATATAGAATTTAAAATGTAATTTCATTGTATGCATTCAAATAACTTGCAAAAACGAGTCTATTGTATCTTTTTTTTCTGACCATACCTGGCCCAGCTTTCTGCAAGAGCCTTCCGAATGGAACTGAAAGCCACACAGGAGAGTACATGAGAAACATATCCAGTCATTAATGAAATAGGGCCAGAAACTATTTTATCGGGTGTAACTGATAATGCCAGTGACATGAAAAAGTTTCGAAAATACTTGCAGAAAAATATGACTATATATCGTTCTAAGGCTTCATTTCTCACTCTCTCATGCCTTATCGAAGTTGGACAGTATTCTCTCTTTGAGAAACCAAACATTCAGAATTGTCACACAAATCAAAGGCAGTCAGTCAATTACGAACATCTCAATTTACCCAAATCTAAAAAAAAACAAAGATGTTAATATTACTTTAAAGTTGTCAGTTAAAACTAGGTGGGCATCAATCATACACCGCTTCGCCAGTTTGATCAGCAATGAGCATTGCCTTAAAGCTTTAGCAGTAAAGGAAACTGCTATTGGATATTGATATTTTTTTGGGTAACACTTAAAATACCAGAGATCTTGAACTCATTAGAATATGGATAGAAAAAATCGAAGAAGACAAAACAAATGCTTCATTACTACCAGAAATATTTGCAAACTTAAAGGCAATTTTTGAGGAAAATTACCTAAATGCCCTGTAAGTAAGGCTGAAACAAAGAAAATAATGAACGAACTTACCGATCGTCGAATCTTTTGTTTACATAAATTTCACCTAGCGGCAAATATTATGAATCCACGCTATCAAATCTTTAAGAAGTATTGTTTACATGATTTACATCTTCGCATTCGTCGTATTACCATAAAACTAATTTTTCAACTTTTCTAACTTTTTCAGGAAAGTTGACCGAACTTTTCAGCACTTGCAATTTCTGGAAAAGTTGCAACCCTACTGTGATCAACAAGATCCAAACGCTCAAACAAAAACGCTTGGGGCATGTAAGAAGTAAAAAATAACGTTTCAGCCTTTTAAGATATAGGGTCTACAATCGACAACCCCCTACGTTGATTCATTAGGAGCACCAGACACAAACTATCGCAAACCAGAAACAAAACAACGGGAACCCGTTACTAGAGAAGAAAGAAAGAAGTGTTAGGCTACAGCACTAGTATCAAGTCAATCAGCAACATGACGATTACAACTTTTAAGAAGGATCGCAATCATCATTAATTACGGAAGAAGACGCTCAGATAATGGAACTACCAAGGCAAAAACGCGTCGATTCCAAAATCAAAGGATTGGGGAGTGCCGGAAAGTGCAAAATACCACGGTTTCTAAACTGCTACGCCCTAAATGTGCAATTATAAGCCAATTCCTGCTAGCAAAGTCAGGGCCAAAGTTAAACATGGATGGAACATTGCCATATTAGCATCCAGCATTCAACAAATCAGTACCAGTAGATATTTTACTTGGTACTGAAGAATATAAAAATATAATATTAGAAGGTCTAAGGAAAGACCATTCCGGCCTTTTCTGACGAAACCCTGAATTTGGATGCTCTTCAGGCCAAGTCATCTCCAAGCAGTCAGAATCCGTCACTGATGAAGATAAACACCTTTCAAAATTTTTGTTGAGAATTAAGAAAATTCGAATATCCACATTTCAAGCTCAAATGACTAGGCTTGCAAAAAATTTTGTGCCCAGACAAGTTAGGAACCAAGATGGCCCTATTCTGCCAGAATATCTGATGAAACGGTCGGAACTAAGAAACTCAGAGAATAGAGCTGCGGCAGGGCTATAGTAATACGAGAACAGATTTTCCAAAAATAAAAACCGGCAGCATGTCGAAGTTATAGGCAAGTATAATGAACTAGGCCAATATGATAAAAGTATCGGCCTATCGAATGCCATGAAGGTTCCGAGTAGCATTTGAGGTATCTTGCAAGTCTAGCACAAATATATGCTCAATTGCCCGTCGGCCTACGCCTGTGACGTGATCTACTAGACGTCATGTCGACAGATAAACATTTGTACATGCTAAATACATGGTTGTTCATCACGAACAAACCCAGTTCAAAAATCGATCACATGCAAAGGGATTCGCGAAGACATATCACTGAACCACAGGAGTATAGTACAAATTTTCCAAAACTATGTTATAAAAACCAAACAAAAACATTTATACGCAACCAACGTCAGCGCCGTCAAAGCACGAAGATCCTGAGAAACAACCAACGGAAAGCCAAATCAGAAAGAACAGGAATTCGTGGTCGAGCTGCAGCCCTTGGATAGCCTCCGGACAGTCGAGGGCAAGGAGAATATTTAGTCCAACATACCTTTTAATACTTGTCTCCGCAAAAAAACAGCATGTAATCTTAAGTCTAGTAAACTGTGTATGAACTGTATGTTATTGTCAATAATGGTTCAAGATACGTTTACACAAATAGTTATAGTTCAAATTTAATTTCTGTATATAAAAATATGATATTACTAATAAGCTCAAATGTACATTTGTATGTAAATAAACATTAGGTTTTTAATAAAAGCAGTATTAAACCACGATCGGTTGGTACTCATTCCTAACTCAACGGATTTACGCCCTCTTGAACCGCAGGTATTGAATTTGTGTAAGAATTGAATTCTCCAAAACGCTACTGAACACAAATTGGGCCATTGGATTATTTAGAAATTATTTTTGCTACTATCACATTTTCCGCTTAAAATATGATAATGGATGTTTCATACTCTTCAAAATGTTTAAATAATCTCAAATATTAATACTAATTACAGTTTGTTACTTCCATACACTCTACAAAACATCAACGATTAATATCAGATTTAACTGCTTTAAAACCAATGAAAGAGTGGCAAAACGTTTCATACTCTTAAAAAAAAATTGAAAATCTCAAATTTTATACTTATTAGTTTTTTAGTTCCTTACACTCCACAAAGCATGAACAATTAATATAAAATACCACTGCGTTAAAACTACTGAGAGAGAGGCATTAACGTTTCTTAAGTTGTGTTGGATTCAATTGAAGTGGAACCCTTAAAATGATCAATAAATTCAAACCGTGATAATTCTTTTTACGAAGTAATTCGATTAATCGTTTTTTTAAATTGTACCTCTCTTCCCGATATAATCCAATTTTTTTCCTTTGTTTTTAATTTTTGGTTTATTATTTACAGGGCGTTTAGCAAAAATTACAGGCAAATATAACAAAAAATATTATTTAATGATAAAAACATCTCCAATTTCAAATTAGATTATTTAAATTATACAAATGAAGTCTTAACCAGTCTCTAAATTATACTAAAGCAGTTAAATGAAATGCCATATAGAAAACATGCCGGTAGTATTCAATGAAAATTAAATATAACATCTTAGGTACTTACTTAATCACAAACACCATTTAGATCAGTAATTAAAACACTTCCAAAAATACAGATCGCTTTTGTCCTGAAATGTAACTAAAGCAAAATAACAAAAATATTTCTGACTAATAAATTATATAAACTGTTCGTTGTCCTGATCTCGGATTATCTTTATTGAATTTAAAAAATAGAGGCAAGCGATTTTTAGCACCATTTTCAATTTGTTGTAACTTAAAAAATTCAATTAATGCTTTTCCAGAAGGAACGAAATTTTCATATTATCCAATTAATGAAGTAATGTAGAAATATAAAAAGTTTGGGCATGTGCCATTTTGATAATACTTTTTTTTCATGTTTCGGTAGTCGTTAGCAAGATGATATTAAATTATTATCTCCAGACATTTTGTCCATTTTTTGAGAAGTGTTCTTTGTCAGCAGATATACTACTAAACAAAAATGTGACAAATTATTGGAATACAATTTTTAAAAGGCTATAGCCTCTTTTCTTCGGTCACCATAGCTTTTCTTCCAGAATAATTTACACAATATACAGGCATCGAGAGACACAAATGGATTGTATGCTTTTGTTTCAAAATTGGTCAATTAACACTTTGAGTCAATTTCTCGGGACGGTTTTTTTTCCATTTCTGGATTAGTGCCTCTTGAGTGACCCTTTAGCAAGACTATTTAAACGCTGTTGCTTAAAAACGGTTTGATGGATTTTAACGAGCATTTCTCTTTTGATAGCCCATTTTATGAACATTAATACGCTATTCCTGAAAAATCAAAAAATTTTCATTATACAAAGTCGAGAAAAAATATTTACCTAAAATTACGTAAATTCTGTTCTTTTCAAAGTCATGTCAATTGGGCTACATGTTTTTTTGTTTTAAAATTTTTTAATTAACACCTCTGGATGGTTTTTCCGTTTCTGAATTAGCTCCTCTCGCATCACCAAATGAATCATGTTTGTTTGTGCACTAGGTATTACTTACTGAATAAAATAACAAATTAAGAATAATTTAACATAAATTCTGGTCTATGTTTACTTACAAATTGATCGGCGGTCATAACGATAAAGGTGGATTTATAAACTCAATTGGCGACAACGACGTAGTTGGCGCAACAAATTAAGCAGGCCAAATCCTACGCTGTTATTTATAAACATGGATGGCGTTGACGTCGGCGTTGGCATGCTGTCCAACATAAATCAATCTTAACTTTTCCAGTCGATTGTTACAAAAACTGTTCATTTTTGAGACACAATTTAAATTCGAAAGTTTTAGTTTTTTCCGCTCTACAATATGGTGTCTTCAAATTTCACCTCCGGCGTTTCGTGTTCGGGCTACCACCATCAACCTAATTTTCTTAAATACGGACCTGTATTTTTCATTTCATATTTTAAGTGCTTTTGATGCCCCAAAACTAATGACGTATCTCACTCATTCGAAAAATTCATATTATTGGCACTTTCCATAAGAACATAATGTGTTAGAGAGAGACAAAAAAAGGTAATTTTGGTAGGTATTAAATAAAAAAAGTAAATAGTATATTATTTTATATGGAGGAAAAGTGATACTTTTGATGGCGCGCTCGTGTTTAACAGCCGAACGGAGTGAGGCTGGTAATAGAGAGCAAGCTATGAAAAGTAACTTTTCCTCCAAATAAAATATGCTGTTTTTTCTTCAAATGTCGACAAATTAATGCAAAAACATCTCTTTTTAATAGTAATAATAATTATTACTAAAGATAAGTGGGTTCGCAAGGGGGCTTAGACCGGTGGCGGTGAATAGGCACAGGTTGTTGCTATAGTAATGTAACATAAAGCTGTCAGTGGACCCTGTCAACAATAATTATTTTTTTAAGATTGCGTCTCCGATTGCGTTTTAATTCCGTATTGATAAGCAGTTATTGAGTAAGTTCGATTAAATAATAACCAATGTGTTCCTAAATTAGTGATTTTTAGAAATGCAGTCACAAATTGTGTGATAAATACAAATTGTAGTTTAATAAATCTTGAGTTGTTGACGCTTATTTTGTTGTCTGTTTGTATTGTATCTATGTTGCTATGACAACACTTTTACCTCCGCCGGCGGAAAAGTGAAAAGTAAAGCTACACAGTCGAGTATTGACGGATTTACTGACGTTTGAAGAAAATAGTATTTTTTCCAATAAGTGCTATACGTCGTTGGTTTTGGGACATCAAAAGCTCTTAAAAACTGAAATAAAAAATACAGATCCATATTTAAGAAAATTAAGTTGATGATGGCGGCCCGAACACGAAACGCGGGAGGTGAAATTTGAAGAGACCATATTGTAGAGCGGAAAAAACTATAAAACTTTCGAATTTAAACTGTGTCTCGAAAATGAACAGTTTTTGTAATAATCGACGAAATATTTTTAGGCATTTTTCATAAATCATGTATCTTAGAAACTAACAGAGATTTGATGACACTGTAGACGGATTCTGAATAAGAATCAAACGACGCAACTTTTCTCTAATTTAACCGACCCGTAGCACTTACCGTTTCGGAGATAGCAATAGTGGCACACAGATTTAAGACACCCTGTATGTAGATATATATATATATATATA
>MU187944.1:57272-68454 GCA_016904865.1 Pissodes strobi | reverse complement strand
ATTATTATTATTATTATTATTATTATTATTATTATTATTATTATTATATTTTTGTAAAAAGAGGGCAGAGAACTCTAAGTCTTGTTCATTTTAGAAGAAAGTTTCAATTATTTTTATGCATTCATTTACAATATTCTGTCAAAAGGGATTTATATTGGACAATTTCTTAATATTAAACTTGTGTTAAGCAATACTTTTTAAATAATGTCAAATTTAGATATTTTTATCTACTTTAATTGCATTATATTCATAAAAATCCTCATTAGCGAAAATTCTGCAACAGCAAAATTTAGAATCAAACTGAAAAACTAAGCTCAGAATTTGAAATTAATTGATATCCCTTGGTAACTTTCCACAAGAGAATGTATTGGGCTGAGGAGCGAAAAAAAAAACAAATTCATCTTCTAGTATTCTCGGCTCATCCCTCGTATATAATTATAATATATCATTGCCGACATAAAAGAAATCTTTGAGAATAAAATTGGGTTCACTTAAATTCTCAATTATTTTAATGGAGCTTGATCTGTCTTTATGGCGCCTTAACGAGAAAAAATATGGTGGCAAGAGGTCAAGCTCGGGCTATAACTTAACACTGGGTCTTTACGCTCGTTGTTTATCAATTATAAGTGATTTCGATGTGTCAAACTACAAAAATATCTTATCTGTATATTATATAATTTATATCTATTTGGGTGGTGTTTTGACAATTTGAATTGATTGTCTTTAACACTTCCTATTTATTAATTACTTTACTGATATGACTGCAAATATTTAAAAAATGTGTTTTCGAGTTATGAAGTAAAATACAATTTTTTAAAACAAAAACCTGTATTTATATTATATTTTTAAAACTTCAAATTTAAAGCGAAAAGTGTTTATTAATTTTATTTCAGAATAAAAATTGAATGAGGTTATGAACCTAAGCTGAAAGAATTTTAATGTTAGATTTACAAACTTTATTTTATGTATGAGCTCATAATATAACAAAATGAAACGCTAATAGTTGACACTAAAGAAAAATATAAATAAATACACCACCCCGTTTTTCAATATATTTTCCTGCACGCTTCTGAACTTCAACTGTTTTAGTATGATACTGCTATTTATCGGATTTATCTGTTTTCTACGTACCCTTGCGAATTTGATTATTTAAATAACCCCATAAAAAGGAGTCGAGCGAATTTAGGCCTGACGATCGTTGACCCCCTCCCCTTCTACCCCCGCCCAACGGCCGCCAAGCCTAAAGAGAACTGAATTGGGCAACATGCCCGTATACATTTATTAGTAAAAAAAGTACTTAGAAGTTTTAAGTAGTAAAGGTAGTTGTGAGAAGTTGCGCCATCCTGCTGAAAACGCAGATTCTGCCTACTTATAAGATCTAGTTCATATCGAAAATTATTCAGAAGTTCAGTCATAACTTCTAGTCGAAGTACCCTTATAAAAAACGACCAATAATTTTTGAGGCAATTAAATCTTACCAAACGTTAAAACTGAAATGAAATTTTAGATCTGAGAGATATTCTAAAAAAAGATTTTCTCTTGACCAGTAATGGTGGGTTTTTCTGTAGTACATTCCAGAACTTGAGAAGCCTGATTCATTGGTCGTTTTTTTTTTACAAAAGGAAAGTCGCGGTGGTGCGTGTGCAGAGATGACGGCGAACGTTGGACTTGGAGCTGTGTAGATTATAGTCATTCGGAAAGATGTCACTCGGAAGTCAATTTTAGAGCAAGGTAGTCCTCCAGACAAAAAGAGTGCCGTAACAGCGACGTCCTAGGAGTTCGCTACTAAATCGTATGTTAATGGGCAGCTTGTGTCTGACGGAAGTTTGTGTCAACTCTGGGTGGAATCGTAAGTGTCAGCTCGTTCGAACACCTTCCGTAGTAGTATCGATAGTAAAGAGTTCGGTCCGCCATTTTTCTTCGATGTTCAAGGCTATCAAGGTCTTTAGCCACAAGACGGACTGCTCTCCTCTGTATGGAGTCCAATATTTTGAGCAAGTGTTTGGATGCTGAGCTCCACACATGGTAACAGTATTCCAGAGATGGTCTTATATATGCCTAGCTGATGGGGTATATACAACTTTTTTTCTCGATAGTGTGCTCCTAGCTTTTGTGCTGCTGCCTTGCCGATATTGGCATTACTACTATTTCTTCTACTGATTTTGTATAATTTTCATATAGATATAATGGTGAAATATAAACTGTGCCTAGAACGTAAGCAATTTCGTTTAACTGAATAGATATCCAAATTTCCTCCAGCAGTGTAGGATCTGATATTTGCAGGCACTCTGACCTTACTGACTTACTCACAGAACCACGTCTTATAATACATCTTATAATACTATTTATAAAATTCCTGTCGTTACCATATACTGTATATTGATTAGAAAACAACTCAGAATTATAGAATCACCTAACCAAGCCTTTGTAAGGATTATTATTAGGTATGATTCTGATAAACCAATGGTGCAAATTATCTGAGTTTTGTTCTTAGACCCCTTACATTCTGGTAATAAATTATCGAGTTCTTATTGGCTAATGGCTGATCTGTGAGCTGTGGTCCTGCTGAAAATTTCCCTGGTCCCTCTGTAGCCTGAGTGATGGATGAAGCTCTTTCACAGCTCTTCCTTCAGGTCATAAACCTGGATCCAAAAGGTCTTTTAAAATGGTCGGTTTAACTCCAGTATTATCGAAAAAACCATCTGATATGACGCGCGAGGCGGTCAGCGGCGGCTTCATTATGACCGCTTAGTAGTTCTTGGCATAGTTCGAATTCGGTGTTTAGTCAACGTGTATATATTGTGTACGTACGGTACGCATTTATACATTCCGTAAATATATTTGGTATCTAGGGGATTTTTATTGGTTAAACCGTTGAACCTCTATCCAATCAACGCGCGGGTGCGAAAATCGTGTATGGAATGTAATTCGGTGCCAAATTCAGGTAGGGAATGTAATACCAGTTTATAGAGCAGCATGGCAGTAGTTAGATGTTGTGCTTGTGATACGATGCTTCGGGTTGTCTCGGGGTTCGATTCCCGTCAGTGGCAAGAATATTTTTAATTTTTTTAAGGTTATGTTTTTATATTTTTTAAAATTTGGGTTAGTTTGGGTCAGTTTTGTTTGGCTGCACCATGTTTGACCAATAACAACCCCTAGGTGCCAAATGCATGTATGGAATGTATTAATGCGTACGGTACACTGTACCAGAGTTTTCGTTCTTTAGTATGCTGTACTCGAGCGCTTGAGAACCAAATAATCCACTCAATCCAAAAATATATCACAATATTTCAAATAATTCGAATTAATTACTACGCTTGAGGTTTTGATGGTGTATTGTTGAGTGAGTATAAATCTGATATATAAAATATTATTTTCTGTAACCTAAGGTATTCTGTATCAAGAGTGTGTTTGTAAAATACATACTCTTATACATTTTAACTATTTTATTTATGAAAGATGCTGATCTTAATAGGTTGCTTTAATACGACGGAATTTAAATAAATGTAATGAGGTATTTGATTTAATATAATCAATTCTGGAATAATTAATGAAGTCGTTATTTAAAGCAAAATCGCAAAGACGTTTATCGAAATAACTACCTAACTACTTAACTATCTACACACCAAAGCAAAATGCTTAAATCGGCGCTAATACACCACAATATCAAAATAAGTACCTCGAAAATAACCCCTTTAGCGCAAACATTGACATTACCCATATTTTTACAAATTCTCGGGAGACGAGTCGAACAGTTAAATCGGGCGGAATAAAGCGAAAAGCGGGCTTTACACGAGCGTAACCATGCGATCAAAGTGGCCCCCGCCTAATTAATTTTAAGTGTTTAAGCTGGTCTCTGACGCTCCAAAATGCCGAAGAATGGCGCAGCTATTACAATGCCAAAAACCCTTGCGCACGTTTATTCACTTTTTAAAAGAATGACTCTGGAGCTAATAGGGAGCAGGTTTCAATATCAAGCCTTTTTAGCGGTGATCAATTAATTTTTGAAATCAAGATTATGCAATTAATAGGAAATAAGTTTTATGGTTATGTGCAATAGGTTAGAGTTAGTATTTCCTCAATCAAATAGATAATAATTTTACGCACCTTAAGACATTACCGGAAGCCAAAAAGGCCCATGAGGCAAATATCCAGATATTGGTTCAGAGCTGTTTGGCTCAGCTCTGCGTGTGCTCAAAGAAATGATAAATTTTTATCTTTCGTTAAATTCGCTGAAATTCATCCGAAGCATACTAACGACAATAGACAAAAATAAATATATTACAGTATAAATGTGTCACATTATGGTAATCTACTAAGAAATAGCTAAGATAGCACTGGCAAATAATATACGTAAACAGTGTTTAAGTACCTCTTTTCTTTAAAAATTCGTGCAGGCTCAGAGGTTGAGAGACATTTTGGATGTTAACCGAAGTCTAATAATACGACTAATAAAATGAGAAAAAAGGAAGCAAAATAGTAACATTTATATGTTTTATAAAAAGAATTCAGTTCCTTAGCTGCTATCTCATGCTTCGAACATCAAAATGATAACAGGCCTTCTACTAGGAGATATCAGAAAATTTCTGGATAGTCTTTGTGCTTACTGTGCATTTATTTTAAATTTAAATTTTGGCTAACTGAAGTCATTACACGATTCTGCAATAATATAAAATGAATGTATGATGAAAATATAAAATAGGTATGATCAAAAAACGCCTCAGCAGAATCATACCAATAACATCTAAAGTACTTGAAAGAGTCATTACGTATTACTGGTGGCAAAGCCAACGCCCTCTCAATAACACGTAAGAAAACGTAAATAGCAACAATAATTACCTAAATATGTAATTAATGGCATACATTTATGAAAGTGATCATCATTTTTTATTAAAATTTGTTACAATAAAGTTTTAATTTGGGGAAAGTCTTGTTGAAAGCAATTTTCATCTGGGTCATAATCAGGTAACTCATAGATTTTATTAACATTAAATAGGGTTAAAACTGCGAGACTGGAGTGTTAATATTGATTGAATTCTAAATCTCTTCTCTGCCTCATATTACTGTCGCACAAAAATATGATAATGACCACCTGCCATTTGCCTGTATTTACCAAATCTATCTTCAAGCGGGTCTGTTTGAAACTTCCAATCTTTGGCAGTTTAAATGCAGAAAATTTGACAATAAAATCCTCAGAATTATAAAAATGTATAGTTTTTGCCTGTTCTTCAAACTCAATATTGCTTATTTTAAGGGCTTTTGACAAGTTTAACTCATCAATATTTTTGAGCTTTTCATCTTTACTTGGCCGTATTTTGACATTTTTTGATAAATAACTACGGCAATTTAAAAAAATAGATGGTATACAGTCTTTTAGCCGTGGTTTTAGTAAATCTATTATAAAAAAAACCAGCGTTTGTATTTTTTATTATGCTACGTTCAGGAAAATGATCTTCACATATTTTCGTATTATTTGTGGGCTCATAGTTATCTCGGGGCACAGCTGTTGTGAGCTTAGGTCCTTTGGAAAACCGAAAACATGAACCTAGACCCATTTTAATAGTTTCCATTACAGCCAGGAATACAACACTTTTGAGGCATAATTACACCAAGTATCAGTTACTTGTGGCAACTACTGACTACAAACTAACCCAAACTAGCCGAAAATGGAGGAAAAACATACAATTAGACACAAACGGCCGACGTCACAAGAGCAACAGATCTTTAATTCCGAAATATATAGTTTTACTTACCTATTTGAAAATACGCCTAACAATATAAATAATTGTATACCTAAATATACAACGAAATATTTCGTACAAGTTTCACGCACTTAAAAGCATATAATGGTTTCGATTTCAGAATATTGCGAGAAAATAGGACTAATTACCAATTACCGGAACCATAAGGTATCGGCAAATTTACAAACTAATTGTTTGCTTTGTTTGCGCTGTTGCCGGCTCTATAAGAATAGTACAGTA
This sequence comes from Pissodes strobi, assembly GCA_016904865.1. Classification (NCBI taxonomy): domain Eukaryota; kingdom Metazoa; phylum Arthropoda; class Insecta; order Coleoptera; family Curculionidae; genus Pissodes; species Pissodes strobi. The sequence goes on along the minus strand of MU187944.1, from coordinate 62,473 downwards.
GACTCTCAATAATTGGCGGGTGTGACAATACGCACTCAGGATGTGTTATTGGTTGGGACCAGTGGTACTGCCAGTTTTTGAGATCGTCAAATTATCTGGTGAGTATATGTATGATTTTAAATATACAAGGTTATTTAAGTACGTTGCCAAACTTCAGGGGGTAAATCTTTGAGTAATTTTAAGACTAAAAGTTTATATAAACATAGGTCCGGAAATGCATTGTTTCCAAAATACTTTTAAGTAAGAAAGAAACGGGCGTGTACGCCACTGACTTCTTTCTAATTTTTGTGTTTATTTCGGATTAAGGCACTAAAAATACAACTTTTTTGTTTGAATTGTTTACGAATTCTTCTTCCTTTTTAGGGAAAAAAAACTCAAATACATGTCCCTAAACTATATCACAATAAATATGATTTTTATCTTTTTTCTCAAAAACTAATTAAAATATGAAGATAATACAAGGGATAGCAAAGTTGTATTTTTAGTTGCAAAATTTGGAAAAAATATAGGATTTTTAAAAAAGTGAGTGGCTTACATTTTTTTATCAAAAAATCCAGAATATTGACTTCCGGGACGCCACTGGACTTAATAATAATTAATCTAGTTAGGGAGAAATAAATCTCGTTCTACAGTAAACACTACTGCCAAATTTTAACGAAATCGACTAGGTTTTTAAGATTTTTACAAAGATTTTTACAAAAAAGCGGTATATTTTTAAAGTGACACCCTGTATCTTGGAAACAACGCATTTCCCGACTCACGTTTATATAAACTTTTTTCTTAAAATCACTCAAAGAGTTACTTTCTGAAGTTTGGCCACGTACTTAAATAACACCCTGTATATGTAAAAGCAAGGTGTCTGTCTATATTTTATAGGTATAGATACATAATATACGTAATGCATCTATACATATGTACCGGGTGTTTCACTATAAATGGACCCCCCCTTTAACTTTCTCATCTGACATTTTAGAAAAAAACGTTCAATACAAAAAATAAAGTGGATGAAGTGAAGTTTTTTATGGCGTAGCACTGTTGTATACAGGGTGTTCCATAAATGCGGGATTAAAAAAAGTTATATTTTTTAAATGGAACACCCTATATATTATTGCATATTTGGATTTTGCGGAGAATTCTAGACATATTTCATAAATAATGTCCTATACCGATCTGTTACTGTTTTTGAAATATTGACAGTTGAAAATCGACCATTTATCAAGTTTGACAGCCTGTAAAATCTAAACGACTAAAGATAGAGCAAAATGGTTTGCTCTTTCCTATCTAGGTTTTTCATAAGCTATCGCTTGACACTAATTTTAGATTTAACCAGAGGTTAAATTTAACCGGAATTTCTTAACCTCTGGTTAAATAAAAAAAATTAGTGTCAAACGATAGCTTATGAAGAACTAAGATAGGAAAGTGCAAACCATTTTAGTCTATCTTTAGCCGCTTAGATTTTACAGGCTGTCAAACTTGGTAAATGGTCGATTTTCAACTTTCAATATTTCAAAAACAGTAACAGATAGGTATAGGACATTATTTATGAAATATGTCTAGAGTTCTCCGCAAAATCCAAATGTGCAATAATATATAGGGTGTTCCATTTAAAAAAACATAACTTTGTTTAATCCCGCATTTATGGGACACCCTGTATACAATAGAGCTATGCCATAAAAACTTCACTTCATCCCCTTGATTTTTTGTATTGAACGTTTTTTTCTAAAACGTCAATTGAGAAAGTTAAAGGGGGGGTCCATTTATAGTGAAACACCCGGTACGTATATATGTATTTAGAGAGATGATGATGATGATCGAGATTCTAATGCAATATTTTAGGAAAGTACAGGAACAACATAGTAGTATTAGATAAATAAATAAATAAATTACGAAATACCACATTATAAAAAGAGGAAACCTCTCATGGAAATATGTTTTTACAATATTGGAGAAAAATGTAATGTAAGAGATACATTCTTTATATACGGGCATCCTAATAATCGTTACTATCGTAGTAGTCTGGCAAAATCTTGTGAGCACTTTGTTCTCTTATAGAGGTGTTATTGGCAAAACGCAAGGTCATTTATAGAAAAAGTAAAGCTGAATATGAGGAAAATATTTTAACATCCAAGATTACATGAATATTAAATTAAAAAGCCGTTGACTGAAAAACATGACAAGGACTTCATCGTTAAGCGCAGTTAGCGTCGATATGGCATGCTTATGTACGGTTTTCCATATAAAATATTTGCTAAATTGATACTTGCAAAATAGGCAAACTAAACTAATTAAGGTGTGTGCTTAAGACCACACGGCAGATGTGAAAACTTCAGCAAACTACATTAATAATTAAGTAAAATTTAAAAAAGTTTTTTTGGAGGCGCCGCCGGGCATCGATCCCAATACCTCTTGCATGCTAACGGAGCGCTCGACAACTGAACTAAGCCGCCGTTGAAAATACGTGCGCCAATAGTGAATATAGTAAGATGCAGACAGGCATAATACATAATTATAGAAATAGTTTATTTATTATGTTCCTAATTTGGTAGTTAGGTAGATGATTATTCGGATTAAAATGTTACCGAGTAATCAAAATAATACCTTAAATATCCTTATAACTCTAGTTAGTGTCAAAATTCGATATAACGACATACAGCCAGCTCGCTCTGTATAAAAGGCATCATCATTTGTAAAGTGGCTTCTTATACGGTTTTTGACGTACATTTTTGCTAAATAATTAGCTTTTAAATAAAAAAAATATATTTTTCTCTAAAAACAAATAAAAACCTTATTTCTTTACCTAAGAATCGATGATTGTACATCTTTCTTCCAAAGTCCTTTCCCATCGTTTTCCACACAAAGTGACGGTTTTTCCCCTAAAAATTCCCTACCGAACTATTACTACTGTCTCAGTTTTTTTGATCCTAGCCCCTTTTTGAACTCTAGAATGACCTAATTTGACTCCTTATTGAAAATATACACGCCCAAAAACATGCTTGCTATCTTCCAGTTCTCGCCAATTTAGTTTTCACAAATCTTTCAAAAGTAGTCTGAAAATCATCGCTTGCTTACGATTTAGCATTTCTTACGGAAATTACTACTTAGCACCTGAAGTAACGATTTTAGCGCTAGCGTTTGTAAGTCGGTTACTTTCAGGTACATTTCACATTTGCGAGGAAAGAAATAGCTTTTGATTTGTCACTATCTGCATTACCATCTGCTTCTATGACAAATATTTCCCTTGCTAGCCTGTATCAGCTATATCGATAGATTTTGTTTAATTTTCAGTTTATTCAGTTGTTTTCATTTCAAAATATATACCTAATATGTTCCTACTATTTATTTTCTGCATGTATCTCAATAATTTATTTATGAATATCATCTATATCGTCTATCATCATATTTAAAGCTTTGCATGTTTCAGGACTATTGAAAATTTACATCATTCTTATAAGTACCGTTACGTTAAAAATGTCTTGCTTAATCTCCCCAACAACATAAAGAATCATTTACGCTCGGGTGGATCTGCACTAAAAATGTATGATGTCCGAAAAGCCATGGGGTTTTGTCCTTTGCATTGTGGTGTCGAGCATAAATGTATCCTTTGTTGAAATAATAGGCTTTACGGTATCTGAAATAGCGTTCTTATCGGGAGCTTTTGTGGTCTTTAAAAGACTTTATGGGTACTAGGCAAGTTGCAAATAAATGTTACGGGCTAAAACCTGTTTGATATAATTTTTTTGACTTCTGGTTGTTGTTTCATTTGATATTAATACATAGGAGAAAGTAAAGTAAAACCCCTTTAAAACGGACAATTACGACAATCATATACCCAGTGACATCGAGAACTTTTTTCAAAACTAATTGAATTGTTAATCGTCAAAAGCTTCAATCCTGGTTCAATAAGAAAAATATGCATATTTTAAATCAAAAGATATTACTAACCTATTCTGAAGATCAAAGGACCAAACTGAAATCGTCAACACGATGGATTATGTTTTCAATCTTATTAAGCCAAATTTCATTAAGAGAAAATGTCGACATAAAGAGGTATATTCAACACATATAGCCTTTATAAAAAACGAAATGATGGACACGTATCGAAAAAGTAAAGAACAGGTGATAGCGTTTCTTAGACTAGCCGATGACAACTTTTTAATGATGGGGACAAAATCAGTTTTTTTTTTCTAATTAATGGTTTGCCAAGATAGGAGCGAAAATATTTGAAGCCTCAAAAACTAAATTACAATGAACCTTATTTTATAATAAGAATTGACACAATTGCATCCTGTCTCGGCTTGCCTAATCCATCCCTATATGTTAGACATTCATAAAGAGGACCTGGCCGACTCAGAAGGGTATTTTACTAAGAATCAAACAGCACGGAGGATATAAATACCTCGATAAATACAGTTCGACAGAGCAGAGAAGAGAATTATGCATAAAATTTAATTGAAATTAAGAAAAAAGAGCCATAAATAAGTTGGGAGAAATACCTATGAAGCCGAGAAAATATAACGTCTTAGAAATGCAACAAACTTTTAAGATCAAAGGCTTCTAGAATTTTATTATATGGATGCACAATAACGAAAAATTTTGCTTTTTCATTGTTTTATTAAGTAACTGGTAAAGAAATTTTCATTTCACTGATATTAATTGGTGAAAAAGTAGCTTATTTTGCCACTAATTAAGATTTTGAGATAACCCACATCTTTAAAATACTATTTCATTGGACCTGATACATTAATTTTTGAGACACCCTATATATGTGTATATTTTGAGACACCCCTTATACATGTAAAAGATAAAAACAAGTCATAAATTGAAGTCGAGTTTTTGCGAGGTTTTTTGGAGGAGATCCGAAAGGTATTGCTGGAGAACGAAAAATAGAGAGTTAGAAACCAGCGGGGTGTACAGTTTGTTTTGGTGAATTGTTTTGCTTCTGTGTTGCAATATTATGTCATTACAAGTCGGTAAAATGAAACTTATAATATTGTTATTAACATAATTTGTACCATTATATATTTTATACTCATTGATAATTCATAATTGATGGTATTAACCTGTATATATATTTTGATATTGTTATACACCTTATTTGCACAAATATTTCACTTATTCTCATTGATAATTCATATTTGATGGCATAACGTGTGTATATATTTTGATATTGTTATTAACATAATTTGCATAAATATTTCTCC